>CM038596.1:6744834-6759763 GCA_021533255.1 Ceriops tagal
AAAAAAAAAAAAACAAATCATGTATTTTTTATGTTTCACAACTGCTATTTTTTGCTTCTGTAGAAATACCCATTAGTTAACCAAAAAAAATAAAAAAAAAATAGCTTCATTGTTCAATTGGTCATTTACTTGATCATATTCGATAATTGATTGTTATCTGATGGTGCATTGCTTATATCATTGAATTCCTTGTTATTCTGTTTGCTTTATTGCTTATCTTCCTTGATCATGTCACTTCTCTAAAGAGGTAGGTCTAAGATTGATGTATTCATGTTTTGTTTGTTTTGAATTTAGTTTGCCTAGAACTATTAAAAGAGTTTCTAGAGTCTTGCATTTTATTATGTGAAACATGAGAGTTAAAGACTATTATAGTCGAGTGGAGAGAAAACACCTAAAGGAGTGAGTTTTGTAAGGTATATTCTTTATTTACTAATAATCTCACAAGTACAATGTGTAATGCTAAAGAAGGTGGTTTCCCACATTGAGAGGAGGAAGTAGTTATTCCAGATTTCAAATTGCTTATGAAATCCTTAGAGTAGAAGTTTGATAAGATTGACCAAATGTTTTGGGAAGTCAAGGATAAGATGGATAAAATAGAAAGGAAATCGAGTGTGAATCCTAAGAGGCCAGTTGTGAGGGTCGTGAAGGAGCAATTTGAACATGATTTTGATGGTGATGATTATTATGATGAGGGTGGTAATGTTAGTAGAAACTTCAATGGTGCATTTAGAGGAGGACATGGTAATAGGAATGGTAAAGGAGTAAGAAGCAGTGGAGAAATGTTCATGATAGGTACAATGGAGGTTAGGATAACAAAAATAGAGTAGAGGAATGAATAGATACAAATTTGAGTAGCATTAAAATAAAGGTTCCCTCTTTCCAAGGAAAAGCTAACCTAAATATGTAGTTAGACTAGAAGAGAAGGGTAAAGCTAGTCTTTGATTGTCAAAACTTCTCTAAGGAAAAGAAGGTCAAGATAGTTGTGACTGAGTTTACTGATTATGTAGTAGTGTGGTGGGACCAACAGATTACTACTAAAAGGAGGAATTTTGAAAGACCAATAAAAACTTGGAATGAGTTGAAGACTATGATGAGAAGGAGATTTGTTCCTACCTTTTATTATAAGGATTTGTATAACAAGTTGCAAAGCCTTACATAAGGTTCCAACAATGAGGAAGAGTACCATAAAGAGAGGGAGATTGCTATGGTTGGGACAAATGTAATAGAGAATAGGGAGGCAACCATGGATAGGTTCCTCTAAGGGTTAAATAGAAGCATTATTGATGTGGTATAACTGCAACACTATGTAGAGCTTGAGGACATGGTACACATTACCATGAAAGTTGAGAGGTAGTTTAAGGGAAGAAGTATACTTCTAGATATAATCAGAACTTGGGGTTTATCTTTTTGGAAGTTAAACTGGAGGAAGAAGGAAGAGAAGATGACTCCTAAGTTTAAAACTGATGCATATAAACCCAAGACTAATGGGGGTAGCATTGGGAAGGGAAAATTTGAGGATAAAACTTGTTGAGCCCATCTTTGATAACTAATGTTAGATTTGTTATCAATAGCATCTCATATATTTGTGCTTTTTGATTTAATGTTGTGAGTGTTGTTAAGATGTTTTTACTACATTTACAAAGTGTTTGCAACTGATTCACTCAAGGGTTAAGGAAGACGGCATTGGTGGAATGTGATGAGAATGAGGAGAGAAAGCAGGGCCAAAATTAGGATGTTGCCAGCCCCACCTTGCACTGCCAAAAATGACGAGTTGATTCATATTACTAGTGGTGTTTTGGCTGTAAAGAAAGCACTAGTTGCTATAATTGGCTATTAGTTGCTACCTCCTTCTTTGGTGGTTACTATCACCTCCTTTTTGGTCGGCTGCTGCACCCTTTTTAGTTGGTTTGGATTTCCTACTACTCCTCTCCTTTGTTTTGGTTTTCCTACTACTGCTCTCCTTGGTGTGGCCAGCTACTACACCTTCTTCTTGGTGTGGCCGACTGCTACACTCCTTAGCTACAACTCTCCTTGTTGTTCACCTCTCCTTGTGGCTGCCTTTAGATTTGTTGTTCTCTCTTAAAAATTTGCAGCACACCTATTGTCTTACAAGATGCATAGACTTATTTATAGAGTCTTAAGATTAAGGTTACATGATCATCAATGATCGTTGATTCCTAAAAGTTGCCTTACAATCAATGACCAAAATTTGATTCCTAAAATTGAGGGTTAATGGTCAATATTGACTTCTTAAAATTTAGAGTCAATGGTTAATGGTTAACGGTCAACGGTCACCATTGATCCCTAAAATTTAGGGTCAATGGTCAATATTGACTCACTGACATTAGTTGACCTACCATCAATGATTTTAACCAACGACTTTTATGCATTTCGATGACATTCAAAACATCAAATCAACACAAACAACAATGTGAGATGGCTTTTGACAACAAATCCAACATTAGCCAATAAAGATGGGCTCAACAATAAGAGTGGATCATGTGAGCTAGGAGTGAGCTTATCATACCATGGACATAGCTCACACATTGTGGGTGAACCACATAAACATTATGTGTGTTCTCGGGTGCTTATGCATGCTTGATATCCATATGGTCGTTTTCACATAAAGAAGCAAGATACAATTGGATCATCAACTTTAACAGGTCATAGAGGTTTAATCTACATAGATTTGTAAAAATTAATCTCATACTGATTCAACTCCTCCCCTTGTAGTGTGAGACCCAAAAAGGTCCTTATCAAACCTAAGGGCATTAAAGTAAACATCAAGTGTTTTAAGTGTTTAGGTAAAGGTCATGTAGCACCACAATGCCCTAATAAAAGGTGAATGAGTCTAGTGATGAGGCTTATAGGCCACTATTAGTAAATGCTAGTGATGTAGATAAAGGAATAGAATACCCAGAGCATGGTAGAAAACTTTTGGTGGTACGGACAACTCTTAGTGTACAAGTTAAGGAGAGAGATGATGTTGAGATGTAGAGGGAGAATATCTTTCATAGTAGGTGTTTTGTGAAGGATAGAAATTGTAACTTGATTATAGATGGGGGTAGTTGTACCAATAAAGTTAGTGGAGAAGTTGGGTCTACCCACAACTAAACATCCTAGGCCATATAACCTGCAGTAGTTGAATAACAGTAGAATGTTGAAAGTGACTAAACAAGTTATGGTTCCATTTTCCATTGGTAGATATAAGGATGAGGTGTTTTATGATGTTGTAACTATGCAGGTAGGGCATTTGTTATTAGGTCGTCCTTGGCCATTTGATAAAAGAGTTTTGCATGACAGTTACAAGAACTATTATGTAGCACCACCTGTTTTATGATGTCGTACTTATACAGGTAGGGCATTTGTTATTAGGCCATCCTTAGCAATTTAATAGAAAAGTTTTGCATAATAGTTACAAGAACTATTATTCTTTCACCATGGATGGAAAACCATTCACACTTGTTCCATATACTCCAAAATAGGTGTATAAAGACCAAGTGAGACTTTATGAAAGGGAGCAAAAGAGGAGTGAAAAGAAAGAGAGAGTAAAGTGAAAAGAAAGTGAATGAGAGAAAAACAAGGTGAAAGCACTTGAGAGTGATAAGTACAAGAGTGGTCAGGTTCAAAAGAGTGAAGATGAGAAAAAATAAAGGAATATGTTTGCAAAAGGAGCAGATGTTAGGGTTGCCTTCCAAGCTAGGTAACAAATGATCTTGATCCTTTACAAGGATTTTTATTTCTCTAACACTGACCTTGATTCATCATTGCCTAGTGCTATTTCATCTTTGTTGTAAGATTATAATGATGTATTCCCTAAGAAGATCCTAGATGGCTTACCACCAAGGAGAGGGATTGAACATCACATTGATCTTATTCTTGGAGCAACCATTCCTAACAAGTCAAAATATAGAAGTAATCTTGAGGAGACAAAGGAGCTTCAAAGGCAAGTTGATGAGTTGATGAAGAAAGGACTTGTAAAGGAGAGCATGAGCCCATGTGCAGTGCTTATGTCAAAGAAAGATTGATCTTGGAGGATGTGTGTTAATTGTAGAGCTATTAACAAAATAATAGTTAAGTATCGACATCCTATACCTAGGCTTGATGATATGTTTGATAAATTGCATGGTATTTGTTACTTCTCTAAAATTGATCTTAAGAGTGGGTATCAACAAATTAAGATGAGGGAAGGTAATGGATAGAAAACTACATTCAAAACTATACGTGGTTTATATGAATGGTTAGTTATGCCCTTTGGTTTAACAAATGCACCTAACACTTTTATGAGACAAATGAATCATGTTTTGAAACCTTTCTTAGGAAAATTTGTTGTGGCTTATTTTGATGACATATTAGTATACAGTAGGAATTTAGAAGAGCATGTTGAACATTTGTGTTGTGTACTTGATGTGTTAAGAAAAAAGAAATTGCTTGTCAATTTGAAGAAATGTGATTTTTGCAAAGATCATGTTATTTTCTTGGGTTATGTTATGTTTGCTCATGGCATAGAGGTTGATAAAAAGAAGATTAAGGTTGTTCAAGAATGGCCTACACCTAAGAGCATGAGTGATATGAGGAGTTTTTATGGTTTGGCTAGCTTTTATAGGAGGTTTATTAAGGATTTAATACCACAGCTAAACCATTGATTGAGGTGATTAAAAAGAGTGTGAGTTTCAAGTGGGGTAAGAAACAACAAGATGCCATTGATTTGCTTAAGTCTAAGTTGTGTAATGCACTACTTCTTCCTTTGTCTGATTTTTCTAAGACGTTTAAAATTAAATGTGACGTATCAGGCATTTGGATTAGGGGAGTTCTCATACAAGAGAAATGACCAATTGCATTGTTTAGTGAGAAATTGAGTGGGGTAACATTGAATTATCCAACTTATGATAACAAAATATGTGTACTTGTTAGGACTTTAGAAACATGGCAGTATTACCTTTGGCCTAAAGAGTTTATAATTTACACTGATCATGAGTTTTTAAAACACTTGAAAGGGCAAGGCAAGTTGAATAGAAGACATGCAAAATAAGTTGAGTTTATTAAAACTTTTCCTTATGTAATTCAATTCAAATCAGGTAAGGCATATATTGTTGCTGACGTATTGTCACATAGGTACACATTAATTAGCACTTTGAGCATTAAGTTGTCAGGGTTTGAGCACATTATTGATTTGTTTGCCAATGATTTTGACTTTGGTAATCTGTATGCTGTATATGAGAAAACTGCTTTTAGTAAGTTATGTAGACATAAAGGGTATTTGTTTAAAGTAAATAAGCTTTGTATTTCTCAAGGGTCTATGAGAGCATTATTTGTGAGTGAAGCTTATAGGGGTGGTTTAATGGGATATTTTGGCATTCAAAAGACTTTTGATATTTTAAATGAGCATTTCTTTTGGTCACATATAAAAAGGATGTTAAAAATGTCTATGCCAAGTATATTACCTATAGCAAGCTAAGTTTAGGTTTTTACCCCATGGTAGGTATATGCCTTTAAAAATTCCTTGTGAACCTTGAACCAACATTTATATGGATTTTATTCTTGGATTACCTAGGTCTAAGAAGGACCAAGATTATATTCTTGTTGTAATTGACATATTTTCAAAGATGATGCATTTCATTGCTTGCACCAAAACGGATGATACCACACATATTACATACTTAGTTTTTAGAGATATTGTTCACCAACATGTAATGCCAAAGAGTATTGTGTCAAATTGTGATGCAAAATTTTTGTGCCATTTTTGGAAGACATTGTGGGGGTAAGCTTGGAACAAAGTTGTTTTCTACAACTTGCCATCCATAAACAAATGGACAAACTGAGGCAGTAAATTAAACTCTTGGTACGTCGTTGCGTGCTATTATTGGTAAGAACCCCAAAACCTAGGAAAAATGTTTGCCTTTTGTGGAGTTTGCTTATAATTCTGTGGTTTATAATACTATAGGTTATTTTACTTTCAAGCTTGTATATGGTTTTAATCCATTATTTCCTTTGGATTTAGTACCATTGCATATACAGGATAGGGTTAATTTAGATGGGGAAAAAAAGGTTGAAGTGGCTAGGCAGCTTCATGAGAAATCTAGGCTTAACATTGAGAGAAAAACCAAACAGTATCAAACACAAACCAATAAAGGGCATAAGCATATCACTTTTGAACTTGGTGATTAGGTGTAGGTACACTTACGAAAGGACAGATTTCCTATGCAAAGGAAATCAAAGTTGCAACCAAAGGGAGATGGTCCTTTTTAAGTGGTGACAAGAGTTAATGATAATGCATCTAAGCCTAACTTGCCAAGTGAGTATAATGTGAGTGCAACATTTAATGTTTTTGACATTTCTCCTTTTGTCTTTGATAATGCAAGTGCTGATTTGAGGACAAATCATTTTGAGGAGAGTGAGAATGATGGAAGCCATACTGTACCAACTCAAATCAACAAGGGAGTTGATGCTTTACAAAATCTTAGACCACCAATGACAAGGGCAAGGTCAAAGAAAATAAAGGAAGCACTTAACAAGTTGTTGTGTGATATTTATTTATAAGAAATTGCTAGGCACAAATTAAGGATGATGGAGGCTTTACAAGGGCTTGCAAATGTGTCATTTGTGGAGGAATATGAAAACCATGATCTTTGGAAGGAAGTTGGAGCTAGCAGCTTGTGTGTGGGCATTTTAAATGGATTATTTTCATGGGTTATATTGTTATGTAGTGGGTTGAAGGAATTTCAGCATCTAAATAGGTTATTTTCATGGGTTTTATTATTATGTAGTGGGCTAGATGAATTTCATTAATAAGCCCATTTAAGCAGCTAGGGTTTTTGGGGGTTAACATATAAAAAGGGAAAAAGGATGGTTGGATAAGGCAGAACTGTTTTTATGTGTATGAGCTATTTTCATTGGTTCTTGGAAAACTAATTATGAACTTTCATACTTGAGTGCGTTGGTTCAATAGACTTATCTTCTTTAATGTTGTCATTGTTAGGAGTGACATCTGAATCCTATAGTTCTGTTTATTGGTTGTTTATAATCATTGAGTCAGAACTCCAACCCTTTAACTTTTGTTAGAACAATCTTATACCAATATTGGTGTTGGGTTCTGTTTACATATAATCGAAATCTGTATTATTTGGTATTAGACCTTTGGCTTTAACTCAAGTTAGTTATCCTTTTATCATCATCTTTTTTTGTGTGTTTTTCATTGTTGGTTGAATTATTAAAAAAAAAAAAAAGAAAAAACATTGTTTGTTTCTTATGTTTTGTTGCTGCTATCATTCGTTTTACAGAAATACCAATTAGTTAACCAAAGAAAAATTGTGTATTTCTTGTGTTTTGCTGCTATTATTTATTCCTTCTCTAGAAATACCCTTCAGTTAACCAAAAAAAAGAAAAAGAAAAAGAAAAAGAGCTTCATTGTTCAATTGGTCATTTACTCAATTATATTTAATAATTGATTGTTGTTCGATGGTGCACTATTAATATCATTGAATTCCTTGTTATTTTGTTTGCTTTATTGCCCATCTTCCTTGATTGTGTCACTTCTCTATAGAGGTAGGTCTAGGATTGATATATTTAAGTTTTATTTGATCGAATTTAATTTACTTAGAATCTTTTGAACAAGCTCTTAAGTGTGAAATTACAATTCATTGTATGAAACATGAGAGTTGAGGACTAATATAGTCGAGTAGAGAGCAAACACATAAGGGAGTGAGTTTTGTGAGGTATATTCTTTATTTACTAACAATCTCGCAAATACAATGTCTAATAGTAAATAAGGCAGTTTCCCACACGGAGAAGAGGAAGTAGTTGTTCTAAACTTCAAATTGCTTATGAAATCCTTAAAGCAAAAGTTTGATAGGATTAACCAAATATTTTGAGAAGTTAGGGATAGAATAGATAACATAGAATGGGAATTAAGTGTGAATCATAAGAGGCCAATTGGAAGGGTCGTGAAGAAGCAATTTGAATATTATTTTGGTGAAGATGGTAATGATTATTATAATGAAGGTGATAATGCTAGTAGAAACTTTAGAGGTGGATTTAAAGTAAGATGTGATAATAGGAATAGTAGAGGAGTAAGAGGCAATGGAAATGTTTATGATAGGTACAATGGAGGTTGGGATAACAGAAATAGAGTGGAGAAAGGAATAGACAAAAATTTGAGTAGCATTAAAATGAAGGTTCCCTCTTTCCAAGGAAAAGCTGACCTAGATGTGTACTTAGACTAGGAGAGAAGGGTAGAGCTACCCTTTGATTGTCATAACTTCTTTGAGGAAAAGAAGGTCAAGATAGTTGTGACTGAGTTTACTGATTATACAATAGTGTGGTAGGACCAGCAAATTACTACTAGAAGAAGAAATTTTGAAAGACTAATAAAAACTTTGAATGAGTTGAAGACTGTGATGAGAAAAAGGTTTGTTCCTAACTTTTATTAGAAGGATTGGAATAACAAGTTGTAGATCCTTATGCAAGGTTCCAAGAGTGTGGAAGAGTACTATAAGGAGATGGAGATTACTATAGTTAGGGCAAATGTAATGGAGGATAGGGAGGCAACCGTGGCTAGGTTCCTCCAAGGGTTGAATAGAAGCATAGTTGATATGGTAGAATTGCAACACTATATAGAGCTTGAGGACATGGTACATATTGCCATGAAAGTTGAGAGATAGCTTAAGGGAAGGAGTACTTCTAAATATAATCAAAACTTAGGTTCATCTTTTTGGAAGTCAAACTGGGGGTAGAAGGAAGAGAAGATGACTCCTAAACTTAAAACCAATTCACATAGACCCAAGACTAATGGGGGTAGCCTTGAAAAGGGCAAATTTGAGGAAAAACTTGAGGACACTTAAGGAAAAACTAGGGATATCAAATGCTTTAGATGTCTAGGTAGTGGTCGTGTGGCTTCACAATGTCCTAATAAGAGAAGTGTTGTTCCCACAGCCTTGTATGGGTTGTAATTGTTGTCAACTAGATTTAAGTGTGCAAGTAATTTGAAGCTACATAGAGGGGCAAGAAAGTAAATCACAATATAAGTAAGCCCTACTAGGGTTTTCATTGGAAGAGAGTATATAAACCAAGACCTTGGAAGACATAAGACACACAGCAAAAGCACACCAACAACAAGAGAGACCTTGGTGAGACAAAACCCTACAACAAGAGAGAAACCACGGGCTGGACGGCAAGGAGACAACACGGTAAAGAGGTGGACAGCAAAACAAAGTCGACGGCAAAACAGAGTGGACGGCAAAACAAAGTGGATGAGTTGACGGCAAAATAGAGTGGACGAAAAACAGGGTCGACGGCAAAACAAAGTGGATGGAAAAGCAAGGTGGACGACAAAACAAGGGTGAACAACGGCAAGAGAGAGGACACCACCGGTTGAAGGAAACCGTGAGACTACCGAGAAGAGAAGACAGCAGATCTGGAACAGGTGAGACCAGACTAGATCTGGAACGGGTGATACTAGATCAGAGCTGGGACGGGTGAGACCAGACCATATTTGGAATGGGTGAGACCACACCACCGGCTGAAAGAAAAGAGTGACCAACGGCAAGAGAAAACGCATGATGAGAGAAGACTCACGGTGAGAGGAAACGGCGCACCATCAGTAAGGAAAGAGACGACACACCAACGGACAAGAGCATCCCAAAGGCATGAAACGGCCAAGTGAGCAAACCAAGCATCCCGAAGGTGTGAAACGTGTGACCAAAACAGCAAACCCCTGGAAAGTGTGTGAAGGTGAAAGCAAACCTGCGAGGCGTAAAACAGACGGGGGAGTGCAGCAAAACCGTGAAGCGGACGAGTACGTGAAGCGTGAAACTAGCAAAGCGGGCAAACCAGAAACGTGCGTGAGGCGTGAGACCAGCAAAGCGTGCAAACTAGAAACATGCGTGAGATATGAAATGCCAAACCAAAAATGTGAGGCAGGCCGTGAGACAGTGAGACCGTGAGATCAGGAGACGAGTGAGACTGTGAGATGGTGAAAGCAGGAGTTGTGTGAAACAACCTAGAAAAGGAATTCGGGGAAGCATTGGAAAGAACTCAACGTATTTCCAGATTTCTTCAAGAGAGGCTAGAGAGTGTTGTGGTGAACTTCTAGGCGACAGTGAAGCAGCCTATTCAATTCAACAGAGGCAAGACAAGCTAGAAGAAGAGTAGACACAGTAAGTGACACTCTTTGTATTGTACTTGCTTTGTGTTTGTAATAGTTAAAGGATAGAGGATTAAGACATCCATTGTAACTACATTGCAGACATAGGAAGTACCACACTTGTATTCTCAAGTATAGTGGATTGTCTCGGTAGAGGAAGAATCCTTACCACCGTGGACGTACGTCACATTGATGGAACCATGTAAATCTCTTGTGTCCTTACTTTGAATTTACATTCTGTGTTTTGAATTAAGTTGTGAACGCAGCTAAAGTATCATCAAACCCATAACTTAAAGAAGACCTAATCAAGAACTTCCAATCTGTCTAATAGGCATGGTGTTTGAAAGGTGACTTTGGGGACTATTGTAATTAGTAGGTAACAATAGATCTACCTTAGTCGAATCTGAGACAGAGTTTGCTTTTGAGAAGAGTTTGAAGTTGTTCACATACTTGCGTATTGATGAGAGCTAGAGTATTAAATAAGTAGAATACTTTGGCTTAAATTATTAGAGTGTGTTTTTAAAGGGTGTGATACTGATTCACCCCCCTCTCAGTATCACAGATTAGTAGATCCTAGGGTGAAGTTGGGAACTTCAATTGGTATCAAAGCATTGGTTCACTAGTTTGAAGCTTAACAGCTTGGTGTACTAGTTTGAAGGGTTTTAGAAGTTTTAACTTGTTCAGCATACTGAGAAATGGATGTCGGTACCAGCACCAGCACTACTTACAACAAGAAGGTTCTAATCTTCAATGGAACCAACTACCATATGTGGAGAGCGAGAATGCAGGTGGTATTTGCAACAATGGGCATGAACGTGGTGAAATCCATACAGGAGGGTTTTGTGGCCCCAGAAGAAGGTAAAGATCCAACCCCAAAGGAATTAAGGCAATTTGAGATAAATGGGAAGGCCTCAACCATCATCATTTCAGCATTGACAGATGCTGAGTATGCTAAAGTTATAGACTGCAAATCTGCTAAGGAGATATGGGACAGACTGCAGAAAGTCTGTGAAGGTGATGGCAGAATGAAGGAGGCCAAGCTTCAAGTGTTCAAGGAGAGATATGAATCTCTCAAAATGCAGAAAAATGAGATAGTCCAAAAGTTCTTCACTAAGGTTTTGATGCTGTAAACGACCTTAGAAGTTATGGGAAGAATAAGAAGGACTCATCTATTGTGAAGAAAATTCTAAGAATTCTGCCTGAAAGGTTTGCCTCAAAGGTGGCAGCCATAGAGGAGAGTAGAGATTTCAATTCTATGTCTTTGCATGATCTCCAGTGCAATCTTATTGCATATGAGATAAAGATAAAGTCAACTAAAAGCTCCTCAACATCAAAGCTATCAAAGGAGGCAGCTTTCAAAGCTATGAGTCACTTAAAGATAAGAGAAGAGGAAGAATCATTGAGTAAGGATGATGATGATCATAAGGAAGAAAGTGAAGATGAAGTGTTGGCTTACTTCACAAGGAAATTCAAAAAGGGGTCTAAGAAGGGAAAAGGACTGTTGTCCTTGAGATGTTATCATTGTGGACAAACTAGACACTTTGCTTCTCAGTGCAAAGTGAAACTTGATGATTAAGATGAGGATTGTGATGATGAGCAGAATTCAAAATGGAGAAGACCATCATTCAAATAAAAAAAGTCCAGTAAGAAGACTGTCAACCCATAGAAGAAGAAGAGAGGTGCATTCAAGAGTTATGTGAGTCAGACAACAGAAGTTGATGAGGAGGAAGATGAAGACTCATCAGATGAGCATGCCTTTATGACATTAGCTCAAGGTGGTAGTTCAACCTCTAAAGAGGAAGAGGAGGTTGATGAAGAAGAACCAGGTCTTAAAGCTGAGTTAGAAGTAGCTTCAAAGGAGATAATCAGAAGGGGTAAAACCATAAGAAGGTTGGAGGCTCACATAAAACAAGTTAAAGCAAAGTTTGAGGTAGCAGAAAGTCAAAAAGATGAAATAAGGGCTGAACATATTGACTTAAAGAGAAGATTTGAAGAACAGATCAAAATATGTGAAGACCTTACAATAGAGCTTGGCTCAAGAACTTCAAAAATTGAAGGAATGGAGAAAGAGTTGCTGAGACTTCAGCAACAACTTAAAAGAAGTGAAGAGAACTTGTAGAAGCTTGAAATGATAGGAGAAACAAGTTCTGCAAGAGAAAAGAAGAATGAAGAGCAAGTGCAACAATCTGAGGTTGCATTACCTAAAGATAATAAGAATGTGCCACATAAGTTGAAAGAGAAGGTTGTGACTCAGGAGAAGATAGCTGAGAATAAAGAAGATTTGAAGAAGCAACCTAGGGTTGCAAACAAAAATGAAGAAAAGAAAGTTAGCCAGCAAAGGGCTACGGCTGAACAGAAGAAGGAGAAGAAGGTGACTAAAATGAAAGCCACACAAGCAAAGAAGCCAACTACTTTGCCTACACAGCAAGTAATGAAGAAAAGAAAACAAGCTGTGAGGTCACCATCTTTATTGTGGAGTTTGGGGTCATAAGGCAAGTAACTGCTGGTGGAGAAGGCCAGTATACGTCTCCAACTTAAGAAGATTCAATGCTACATACAGGGGGAGATAGTACAAAATTCAAAAGAGAACACCTGTCGTGAGTTCTTGCACATACTATAAAAGGCAAGAACACACTGACAAGGATTGTTGGTGGAAGCCCAAACCAGTGGTTTCAAAGAACAAGTTTGCTATATTGGCAAACTTGGAACAGTGTAAAAGGTGCGGGCAGGATGGCCATAATGCCGAGAGATGCATGACACTTCTCCCTGAGTAAGAGAAGGCACTCGATGGCACAGTAAAAACAATTGGTGCAATTAATGCTGAGAAAAAGGAGAAAGGTATCTTCCAACCAGTTCAAAAGAAGGAATATAAAGCTAAAAGGGAGGTGACTAACATAGCTAAAATTGCACTAAAGGCTGACTACAAGGATAAGCAGTGGATCCTTGATAGTGGATGCACTTTATACATGATAGGAGACAAGAGTAAATTATCAAAGCTAAACAAGTCAAGAGCAGGCAGAGTCAAGTTTGGCAATGATGATTCACTCAACATCAGTGGTCAGGGGTCAGTAAATATTGGAAAAGGAAAGCTGAAAGATGTTCTGCACGTTGAAGGACTCAGATATAATCTAGCATTTGTTAACCAATTATGCAATGAAGACCATAAAGTGATATTTACGAAAACAGGTTGCCAAGTAAAGAGTAAAGAAGGCAATACTGTTGCAGTCAGGAAGAGAAAGAATCATCCAGTGAGGAGGATGAGGAAGAAAGTGAAGGTGAAGTATTGGCTTATTTCACAAGGAAATTCAAAAAGGGGTCTAAGAATGGAAAAGGACAATTGGCCTTGAGATGTTATCATTGTGGGCAGACTGGACACTTTGCTTCTCAGTGCAAAGTGAAACTTGATGATGAAGATGAGGATGGTTATGATGAGTAGAATTCAAGATGGAGAAGATCATCAATCAAATCAAAGAAGTCCATCAGGAAGACTGCCAACCCATAGAAGAAGAAGACAAGTTGTGATCAGACCCAAGAAGAGCCAGTTTCAAGGTCATTGCCTTTATTGTGGAGTTTGGGGTCATAAGGCAATTAATTGCTGGTGGAGAAGGCCAATATATGTCTCCAACTTGAGAAGAAATGATGTTGCATACAGACAATACAAAATCCAGAAGAGAACACCTATCGTGAGTTCTTGCACATACTGTAAAAGGCAAGGACACACTGACAAGGATTGTTGGTGGAGGCCCAAACCAATGATTTCAAAGAACAAGTTTGCTATATTGGCAGCCTTGGAACAATGTGAAAGGTGTGGGCAGGATGGCCATAATGCCAAGAGATGTATGACACTTCTCCCTGAGCAAGAGAAGGCATTTAATGGCACAGTGAAAACAAGCAGTGCAGTCAAAGCTGAGAAAAAGGAGAAAGCTATCTTCCAACCAGTTCAAAAGAAGAAATATAAAGCTAAAAGGGAGGTGGCTAATATAGCTGAAATTGCACTCAAAGCTGACTATAAGGATAAGCAATGGATGCACTTCACACATGACAGGAGACAAGAGTAAATTGTCAAAGCTAAACAAGTTAAGAGAAGGCAGAGTCAATTTTGGCAATGATGATTCACCCAACATCAGTGGTCAGGGGTTAGTACACATTGGAAGAGGAAAGCTGAAAGATGTTCTGCATGTTGAAGGACTCAGATATAATCTAGCATCTGTTAGCAAACTATGTAATGAAGACCATAGGGTAATATTCACAAAAACAGGTTGCTAGGTAAAGAGTAAAGATGGCAATACTGTTGCAGCTGGGAAGAGAACGGCTAGAAATTTGTATGTGATTGATGAAGAAAGAGATCCTCTTGCAACTAAGACTGTGTAAGAAAGAAAGCCAAAGAAAACATGGACCAGCACTCATCAAGAAAATCAGATCATAAGTGACCTATCAGCAGGAGTTACAACAAGAAGAAGAATTGTGGGAGTTATTGCTTTACTCTCACAAGTTGAACATAAATCTATTGAAGAGGCTACACAAGATCTAACTAAATCTCTGTCCATAAAGCTATTTGAAAAGCACAGAATGAGTCTGTCGGTGCAAATGCCTCCTTAAGCCTAAAAATCAGGTGAATCCTCCATCTCCACTTTGCGAGTTTTTTAAATTTGTAATTGGTTGGCAAAGGGGGAGAGAAGCAACAGTGCAGGGGGAGCTGTTAAGAAAGGGGGAGTGCATATTTAGGGGGAGTTGAAACTGCTGCATAGTGGCTTTTGTTATGAGTCTTGCCAACAATTACAAAGGGGG
>CM038596.1:6759863-6801649 GCA_021533255.1 Ceriops tagal
GGGGGAGATTGTTATTCCCACAGCCTTGTATGGGTTGTAATTGTTGTCAACTAGGTTTAAGTGTGCAAGAAAGAAAAGCCACATGGAAGGACAAAACAGTAAATTCACCACATAAGGGCAAGAACATAAATCCGCCGTGTAAGCCCATTAAGGTTTCACCGGAGAGAATATATAAAGACCTTGGAAGACAAAACTAAAGTAAGGCCAACACAATTGAATACACGGCAAAACACCAAACCCTACTCAAAAGAACCCCACCTGCAAAAGAACAGTGCAGTCGTCGTCAACAGTAGCCGTCAAGTGAACAGTAGCCGACGGACTAAGAGAGCGAAAAAGGGAGAAGAGGAGTAGCCGTCGGACGAAGAGAGAGAAAACACTTGGAAGAGAGAGAAGAGCCATCAACGGGAAGAAGAAGAGAAAAAGAAAATTGTAGCCATCGTTGGAAAAGAAGAAGAGAGAGAAAACGAATTCGTCGAACAAAGGAGAGAAAAAGAGAAAAATATATATACGACCAAATCGGAGCTGTCGTCGGGCGAAGGAGAAAAGAGGACCAAAAGGGGAGAAAACCAGCACACCAGCGATCTGCGAGGAGACAACACGGTAGAGAGAGAAACAGACAGTCGGAAAAACAGAGAAACAGATCGACGGGAGAAAAAACCAGTTACGGCCAAACGGGGCTGGACGACAGGACGAAGAAAAGCAGACCGACGGAAGAAGAAACCAGACGGCCATAGAAGAGAGAGATACCGACGGCAACAAAGAACAACTGTCAAGAGAGAGAAAGAGGAGACAGCCAGAACAAAGGAGTCGATACGGCTAAAATCAGATCCAACTGGACGGTGAGATAGATCTGGCTAGACATTGAGAGAGATCCGGCTGAACGAAGAGAGAGAAACCACCGGTCGAATCGAAGACGGATGAAGAGAGAGAAATTCGGCAGGAAGAGAGAGAAATCCGACGAGAAGAGAGAGAAATATGGCTGGACAGCAAGAGAGAGAGAAACGGACAGGCGAGCCGTAAAACAGTAAAGCCATGAGACAAGGAGACAGGGAGACAGTGAGATGTTGAAAGCAGGAGTTGTGTGAAACAACGTAGAGAAGGAATTCGGCGAAGCATTGAACTCAACGTATTTCCAGACTTCTTCAAGAGAGGTTAGAGAGCATTGCGGTGAACTTCTAAGCAACAGTGGAGCAGCCTTTCAATTCAACAAAGGCAAGACAAGCTAGAAGAAGGGTAGACACAGTAAGTGTCACTTTTTGTATTGTACTTGCTTAGTAATTGCAATAGTGAAAGGAGCAAAGAATTAAAAACATCCATTGTAACCTGTATTCACAAGTATAATGGATAATCTCGGTAGAGGGAAAGTCCCTACCACCGTGGATGTACGTCATGTTGATGGAACCACGTAAATCTCGTGTCCTTAATTTGCTTTACATTCTGTGCTTTGAATTGAGTTGTGAACACAGCTAAAGTATCAGCCAACCCATAACCTAACGAAAACCTAAACAAGAACATCTGAATTGTCTATTAGGCAAGGTGTCTGAAAGGTGACTTTGGGGACTATTGTGATTAGTAGGTAACAATAGATCCACCTTAGTTGAGTCTGAGAAAGAGTTTGCTTTTAAGAAGAGGTTGAAGTTGTTCACTTATCTGCGAATTGCGAATTGTGGTGATATTGATTCACCCCCCTCTCAGTATCACAAACTAGTAGATCCTAGGGAAAAGTCGGGAACTTCAATCTGAAATTTGATCTTTAGTGCCAACATACTCCAACTGAATTGTACCCTATTCCACTTGATCTTTGATGAAGTGATACCGAATGTCAATATGCTTGCTCCTCGAATGTTGAACCGGATTCTTGCTAAGATCAATAGCACTTTTATTATCACAAAGTACACTCATTGGTAACTTCACTTCAACACCCAAGTCTGCCAATTTTCTTAGCATCCATATCACCTATGTACATGCTGCACAAGCAACCATATACTCAGCCTCAACTGCACAAGAAGATTATGAAGGACTGCTGCATAATGGTTTTTTTTATGAGTGTTGCCAACAATTACAAAGGGGGAGATTGTTGTTCCCACAGCCTTATATGGGTTGTAATTGTTGTCAACCAAATTTAAGTGTACAAGCAGAAGTGGTTCATTCAAGCATTCAAGGGATGAGTTTTTCAGTAGAAAGAAAAAAGCAAGAAAAATAAATTAAGGAGGATAATGCTGAATTTTGAATGGAACAGTAATATGAAGCCACATGGAGGGGCAAGAAAGGAATTTCGTCGCGGCTCTAGTAAGCCCTACTAGGGTTTTCATAGAAGGGAGTATATAAACCGGTAGAGCAAGAGAAAAACAGAACCGGGGAGCCAATGTTGGAGAGAAATGGAAGAGCAAAATGTGAAAGAGACAACGTTGGAGAGAAACAGGAGAGCACACCAACGAAAGATAGAAACAGCCACCACCATAAGAGAGACAGCCATCACCGTAAGAGAGAAACACACACCACCGAGAGAGCAAACCAGAACACACCACAGAGAGCAAACCAGAACACACCACTGGGAGAGCAAACTAGAAAACTCCACCGGGAGAGCAAACCAGAACACACCACCAGGAGAGCAGATCAGAAACAGACCACCTGAAGAGAAGACAGCAGACTTGGAGAAGGTGAGACGTTAGAGCAAACCAGACTTGGAGAAAGAGAGCACGTGAGACCTAGCGAAGGTGAGACGTTAGAGCAGACCAGACCTGGAAACCAGACCAGGTGAGACCAGACTTGGTATCTGTGAGACCACCCAGAAGAGAAGACAACAGACTAGGCTGAGAGACGTGAACCAGATAAACCAGAAGCGTAAGGCAGCTGAGAAGCGTGAACCAGAAAAACCAGAAATGTGAAACGGTAAATCAGAAGCATGGTGCAGGCCCAAAGACGTGAAACGGCAGACCAGGAGCGTGGTGCAGGCCAAGAGACATGAAATGGCAGACCAGAAGCGTGAGGCAATCCGTTAGACGTGAAACGATAGACCAGTAGCGTGAGGTAGGGCGTGAGACGTGAAATGGCAAACCTGAAGCGTGAGTATAAGCTGTGAGACGGTGAGACTAGTAGTTGGGTGAGACAACCTAGAGAAGAAATTCAGTGTAGCATTTGAGAGAACTCAACGTATTTCCAGATTTCTTCAAGAGAGGTTAAAGAGTTTTGGTGATCTTCCAAGCGGTAGTGAAGCAGCCTATTCAAATCAAACAGAGGCAACACAAGCTAGAAGAAGGGTAGACACAGTAAGTGACACTCTTTGTATTATGATTGCTTTGTATTTGCAATAGTAAAAGGAGTAGAAGATTAAGACATCCATTGTAATTATAGGGAATATCACACTGGTGTTCTCAAGTATAGTGGATTGTCTCAATAGAGGAAGAATCCTACCATCGTGGAGTACGTCACATTCACGGAACCACGTAAATCTTTTGTGTCCTTGCTTTGGATTTACATTCTATGTTTTGAATTGAGTTATGAACGCAGCTAAAGAATCATCAAACCTATAATCTAAAAGAAGACCTAATCAAGAACAACCAATCCGTTTAATAGGCAAGGTGTCTGAAAGGTAACTTTGGAGACTATTGTCACTAGTAGGTAACAATAGATCTACCTTAGTTGAATCTGAGAAAAAGTTTATTTCTGAGAAGAGTTTGAAGTTGTTCACCTATCAATTAAAAAGAAAGGGTGTAATACTAATTCACCCCCCCTCTCAGTATTACAGACTAGTAGATCCTAAGGTGAAGTAGGGAACTTCAGAGATTAAGTGATGGTGTTGTTCTTATAAAGGGAGAAAGAACAAATGAAAACTTATACCAAGTTTCCAATAGCAAAAACACATGCTACATAAGCACCAAAGATAAGAATTTGTTGTGGCATAGAAGATTGGGACATCTTGGACAAAAGGGGCTGAACAAATTGTCCAAAAATGAAGCTGTGAACGATGCACCTAAGTTGAAAAGAGAAAGAAATACCATTTACAGCACTTGTCAAAAAAAAAAAGAAGATGGTGAATGCTACCCACAAAAATGCGAAGATTCATACAAAGAAACCATTAGAGGTCATTCATTCAAATATATTCACCAAACCTCTGTCAAGAGAGATGTTCCAAAAGTTAAGGCTTAATTTATGTATTTAGCCACCCCTTAGAGGCTGAGGTATGCCTCTCTAATCCCTGATTTCCTCTTCTATTTTTCTTTGGATTTGTTGTCAAAGGGGGAGATATTATGCATAAATTCAAAGAGACCATATACTGATCAAAAAGGGGGAGTAGCTTGATAAATCCAAAAGGGAAAAAAATCAAATTAAGGGGGAGAAGCAAAAAAAAAAAAAAAGGGGACTTAAAAATTAAGGGTTATTTCCAATTGGTATCATGCCCTTATGCAAAAGGGAGATGTATGTTTCAATGGGAGTTGTGAATGTCAAAAGTTGCTACTTGTGCTTAATTGCTAATTTATAGATTTAATATGTTGCCAACAAATCCAAAGGAAGAGATTGTTGAGCCCATCTTTGATGACTAATGTTGAATTTGTTATCAATAACATCTCACATATTTATCCTTGTTGATTTGATGTTGTGAGTGCCGTTGAGATATGTTTGCTATATTTACAAAGTGTTGGTAACTAATTCATTCAAGGGTTAAGGAAAACGACATTGGTGGAATATGACGAGAATGAGGAG
This sequence comes from Ceriops tagal, assembly GCA_021533255.1. NCBI lineage: Eukaryota > Viridiplantae > Streptophyta > Magnoliopsida > Malpighiales > Rhizophoraceae > Ceriops > Ceriops tagal. The sequence goes on from CM038596.1 coordinate 6,764,568, forward strand.
AGAAAGTAGGGCCAAAATCATAATGCTACTAACCCTACCTTGCGTTGCCAAAAACAACGAGTTAATTCAGATTACTTGTAGTGTTTTGGCTGTAAAGAAAGCACTAGTTACAATAACTGGTTGTCTGTAAGATTACTCTCTATGTAGCATGGATGAAATTTCCTTAACAAGACATATGTCGTTGCTGCCTCTGGGATTGAGTTTAGCAATGGCACTATAAGTCAATGCTGATTGTTGATCTTAAATTCAAGGAGTTAATGCTGACTGTTGACCCTAAATTCAAGGAATCAATGCTGATTGTTGATTGTAGGGCAACCCTTAGGAATCAATATTGATCGTTGATTGTAGGGCAATCCTAAACTCAAGGCTTATAAATACCCATGCAGCTACCAAAAGAGAGCTAGGGCATGATAGAGAGTGATAGACAAAGTGTAGAGAATGGGAGAGGTAAAGAGAATAGCAGCTGGGAAAAAACAACCAAGAGAGTTGTGCCCGGAAAATAGAAAAAAAAAAAAAAGAAGCATCCAACAGGAGAAAGAAATAAGAGAGTAGCAACAGGTGAACAAAAACAGAGCAGCAGTAGGTGAACAAAAAGAGTGCAACAGTAGAGAATGATATAGAGAATTGTAGCAGCAGAGAACAATACAAAGAACTGTAGCCAAATAAAACTAGCAAAGAGTGGGAGAATAGCAGAGAGCAGCCACCAAAAAGAAAAGGTAAGGGCACAACAGTGAGCAAAAACTCAATAGGGTGAGCAGTTGAAACACAACAATAGTAGCAACAGCCAAAAAAAGGAGAGACAACAACAGTAGTAGAAAGAAGGAGAAACAGGCAGAAAGAGCTACAGAAACAAATAGAAAGAGCTACAGAAATTGGCAGAGAGAGCTGCAGAAATAAATAGAGTTGAGCAAAAAAGAAGGGAACGGCAGAGAGACTCCAGTAGTATAAAAGAAAACGCCTCCAACTGCAGAAACGAAAAGAAAGAGGAGAGAACCTATAGAAGAGAAAACCTATATAGGAGAGAACCTGTAAAAAAGAAAATCTACAGATGAGAGAACTTGCAGAAGAGAGAACTTGTAGTGGAAAGAACCTATAGAGGAAAGAACCTGTAGATGAGAGAACCTATAGAGGAGAGAACCTATAGTGGAGAGAACCTGCAATGGAGAGAACCTGCAGAGGAGGAAATTGGTAGAGAGTTAAGAACCTACAAGGGCAGGAGAGAAACCTGGAAAAGGCAGAGAGCTGAGACCGGAAGAGGTCGAGAGTTTAGAACCAACAGAAAGTGTGAGTGGCTAAGAGTTTAGAACCGATAGAGAGTTGAGATCGGTCGAGGCAATAAGAAAGCTATGAAAAACGACAAAGAGAGAGCAGGGAGCACAACAAAGAGAAAGCTATGAAACCGGAAGTGAAGAAGGAGAGACCAATAGAGCTTAAGCAGAGATTGGCAATGAAGAAGGAGAGAATGGCAAAAAGCTTGAGCAAAGACCAGCAATGAGGAAAAAGAAGATTAGTTTTTTGCAACAGCAACCTGTGCACATAGAGAGATCCTTCTCAGTGGAGTTTTTGTAATTCTCTTTTTATGAAACTTCTTGAAAAAGGATAGGAAACCCTTGGAGTGGTTGGGAGATCATTGTAAGTGGTTAAGGAGTGATCCTTCCACAACATCAGTTATATCCCTTGATAACAAGAGTTGATCGTGTGATCTAGGAGTAATCCTATAACACTATAGATGTAGCTCACATATTGTAGGTGAATCACATAAAAATTCTATGTGTTATCAGGTGCTTGTTGTCATAGAGTTAGACTTGAATCGAGCTAACCCACGTGGCACTTAGATACCTTGTGAGAAAAGATGAACTAAGTAAGCCTTAAAGAGTTTGAGTGAATCGACTTGGAGTCGAGAGAGGCTAGGAAATCGAAGGCACAAGAGAGAGCTTTGAAAAGGAGAGAACTTTCAATTCAATGGTGTTTTACAAATGAGAGGAATAGAGTATTTATAGTGGTTCCACCTCCTCAATATATGGCTACAATTGCTTGTTCCAGATTTCTATGGAACCCTCTAGATCAAGACTATTCTAAAATAGTTTAGATGTTTATAAGAGAGAATTCTAGAGACTTGACACATAAATATTCGTCCAGAATGTTCTAGCCAAGTGTTTGGGGCAACAATCGGGCTAGGTGTCCAACGGGCCTAGTTTGGCAATGCTCCTAGGATGGGCCGTGACATTGTGCTGGCTTGATATCCATATGACTTTAACAAGTCATAAAGGCTTAATTTGGATAGCTTTGTAAAAAGTGATGAGGACCTTTTTAGGTTTCACATTGAGAGGGGGGTGAATCAATGTGAGATATATGCTTTTTACAAATCTATCTAGATTTAACCACTGTGACTTGTTAAAGTCGATGATCCAATTGTTTTATCTTTCTTCTTTATATGAGAGCGGCCATAGGAATATTAATCAAACATAAGCACCCAAGCACATACGAAAATTTTCACATGGTTCACCCACAATGTGTGAGCTATGTCCACGGTGGATCACTCCAAAATCACACAATCCACTCTTGTTATCAAGGGATACAATTTGGTTGTGGAAGGATCACTCCTTAACCACTTACAATGATCTCCTGATCACTAAGTTGATCTCACGATCACTCAATGGATTGATCTTTCGATCGCTTCTAGGGTATCCCACCCTTGTTCAACCAGTTTATCAAAAGGTTTATAATAAAAACTTTCTTGGAGAATGATCACTTAATGTGCACAGACTGTTGTTACAGAAAATGGATCTTCTCTTTCTTCACTACCAGTCTTTGCTCAGGTTTTGTCGATCTCTTCTCTACAGGTTATCTTTGCTTTTGTTGCTAGTGTTGCCTCACCTACTGCCTCGATAGGATCTCTCCTTTGCTACTGGTGTTGCCTCCCTTACTGCCTTGTCAGGTTTCCTCCCTTGCTAATTTGGCAAGTTTCCTCACCTGCTGCCTTGGCAAGTTGCCAAACCTATTGTCAGGCCAAGTTTTCTCCTCTTGCTACTGCAAGCTGCTGGTCCTACTATCAGGACACGTTTTCTCCTTAGCTGTTGCAAGCTATCAGACATGCTACTATTATTGCTTATACGCTCTACTGCTACTGTTCGCATGTGCTACTATCGCTACTTGCATGCGTTACTATTGTTGTCCACATATGCTACTATCATTGCTTGTACGCGCTATTATTGCTGTTTGCACGTGCTGCTATCACTGTCTACATTTGCTACTATTGCTATCTACATGTGTACAGGCTGTTGTCACTATTCGCATGTGCTGCTATTGCTCTTTACACGTTCTACTTTTGCTGTCTGCACATGCACGGGCTACTACGCTACCTGCAAGCGCATGCAAAACGCGCTACTACTACTGTCTACATGCACTGTTGTTGTTATTTGCTAATTTTGTTGTTGGGCACACTGTACTTTCTAGTTTCGCTGCTGGACACACTACACTTACTAATATAGCCTCCTAGACGTGCTATTGGTGCTAGTATAGCCTCCCGGACGTGCTGCTAGTGTTAGTATAACCTCCTGGATGTGCTACTAGTGCTGGTATAGCCTCCAGGACATGCTATTGGTGTTGGTATACCCTCCTAGACATGCTGTTAGTGCTAGTATACCCTTCTAGACGTGCATGGACATGTTTTTGGTGCTAGTATGCCCTTCTAGACGTGCAAGGATGTCTTCTGGTTTGCTACTAGTACAAGGACTCCTTTTGGTTTGTTGCTGGTGTAAGAACTCCTTCTGGTTTGCCTCCCTTGCTACCAAACCTACAGATTGCTGCTAACCTTACTAGTTTGCCTCCCTTGCTGCCGAAACCTGCTGCAATTGGCCTTGTGTTGGCCAACTGCTACTCTCCTTTATTGCCTCTCTCTCTCTCTCTCTTGGTTGGTTGTTGCAATTAGGTTTTCTGAATTATTGATTTACCTACACCTGCTGTCAGACCTGCTAATTGTTGTGGACTGCTGCTTGTATAGCCGACTGCTCCTAATTGTCACAGGCTGCTGCTAATATAGCAAATTGCTCATGGTTGTCTCAGGTTGCAGCTGGTGTTGCCTACAAGCAGGTGGTTTCTCCTTGGTTTGCTGCTTGCCCTTGTTGCTACTTTGCTGCAATCTCTTTCTTTGATGGCTGGCTGCACCTTAGTGTGGCTAGCTGCTAGTTTTTCTCTCTTTGGTATGGTTATTGCACATTTTTCTCTCCTTGGTGTGGCTATTGCACATTTTTCTCTCCTTAGTGTGGCTACTGCATGTTTTTCTCTCCTTAGTGTGGTTGCTACACGTCTCCTTTGCAGGTTTAGTGCGGCTACCAACTACTACACCTTGTTCTCCCTTTGGTAGGGCTGCCTTCTTCTCCCTTTAGTGTGGTTGTCGGTTGCTGCAATTCCTCCTTTGGTTGGTGTGGCTGCCTCCTTCTTTGATGGTTGTTGTCACCTCCTCACCTGGCTGCTACTACAACTCCCTTGGCCAACTACTGCACTTTCCTTGGCCTGCTACTGCACTCTCCTTGGCCAGCTATTGAACTTTCCTTGGTTAGCTGCACCTCTCTTGGCCGGCTATACCTCTCTTTGGCTGCAACTTTCTTGGCCGATCACTCTCTTCTTTGGTGGCTATCTCTCTCTTTGTCATTCTCTCTCAAAATTTTGTAGCCCATACACTTGTCTTGCAAGGTGCATGGGATTATTTATAAAGCCTTGAGATTAGGGTTGCACATTTATCAACGGCTAACATTAATTCCCAAAGGTTACCCTACAATCAACGGCCAAACATGAGTCCTAAAATTTAGGGTCAATGGTCAAAGGTCAATGACCAGCTTTGACCCCTAAAATTTAGGGTCAACAGTTAATATTTACTTATTGACTTCAGTTTACCTGCCATCAATGATTTTGACCAACGACTTCGATACATCTCATTGACATTCAAAACATCAAATCAACACAAATAACAATGTCAGATGTTGTTGATAATAAATCCAACATTAACCATAAAAGCTAAGCTCAACAAAAAGTAAACATCTCACACTGTTTACCCCCTCCCCTTTTCAGTATGAGACCCAAGAAGGTCTTTATCAGATATTTTCTTTATTTACTAACAATGATGGAGAACAAAGGGCTATTAAAGTGCAACAAAGCAAGTATTCCCTAGATCCTTTGCAAGGAATTGGTGGTCCAATGACTAGGGCAAGGACAAAGAGGATTAAAGTGGGTTTACAAGGCTTAATCATGGAGCTGCATGACAAAGAGGGTGCTCCAAAAGATTCCAAGACTGTTCTAAAAGTTTTCAATGCTACACCAAGATAATCACTTATCTTTATGTGCAAGATGATGGATAAGGCTTAGAACTTGAAGAACAAAACTTGGAGCCCATGATATAAGTCTAAGTTGCATGACCAAGTTAGGGAAAGGCTCAATTTGCATGCTAAGTTGTATTAATGGGCCTGATTTTGTTTTGGGTTACTGGATTTGAAGTTAAGGTCGAATTACTTGTAAAAAAGGCTTAACTTCTTAGGTTTATTTGGGCTTGTAGGTTCAACTGATTCTTGATACATTAGTTAGGGTTTTACTTTGACTTTATATCATTAGTGGTTGTCTTTTTAAAGAATTCCTAATCAAGGCAGATTTAAGATTCCTAATCAAGGTAGAATTGTATTCCTTAATTAAAGGGATCACATGTAATTAAGGTTTTCCTATATAGGTATGTTAAGAACACCTTTTCCTTATATGATTGTAATAATTAGATGCCTATATAAAAGGTTACAACTATATAAAATGGAATGAACAATATTAAGGTATTTTTTTAGCAAGATTTGCTCTACTTTCTTGTGTTCTTCGAAGAATACATTGTCTTGACTTATCAAAGGAGTGATCAACCTTTAGGGTGTCTTAAGATTGGACCTTTTACGAATTAGTTTCCTTAGGGCTCTGATCTAATCAACCCAACTTGTTTCCTAGCTTTCTAAGGCGTGCATAACAAATTGATTTAAGGGTTCCTAAGGTAGGTTGCCTAACGGATTCTTTATCAAACAACCTCATAGGTACAATGTCTAATGATAAAGAAGGCAGTTTCTCGCATGGAAAGGAGGAAGTAGTTATTCCAAACTTCAAATTACTTATAAAATCCTTAAAGCAGAAGTTTGATAGGATTGACCATATGTTTTGGGAAGTTAGGGATAGGATGGTTAAAATAGAAGGGAATCGAGTGTGAATCCCTAAGAGGTCAGTTAGAAGGGTCATGAAGGAGCAATTTGAACATGATTTTGGTGAAGATGGTGAATTTAGAGGAGGACGTGATAATAGGAATGGTAAAGGAGTAAAAGGCAATGGAAATATTTATGATAGGTATAATAGAGGTTGGGATAATAGAAATAGAGTGGAGGAAGGAGTAGAAAGAAATGTAAGTAGCATTAAAATGAAAGTTCCCTCTTTCTAAGGAAAAGCTGACCTAGATGTATACTTGGACTGAGGGAGAAGGGTAGTGCTACTATTTGATTTTCATCACTTCTCTAAGGAGAAGAAGTTCAAGATAGCTGTGAATGAGTTTACTGATTATGCATTAGTGTGGTGAAACCAATAGGAACATGGAATAAGTTAAAGATTGTGATGAGAAAGAGATTTGTTCCTAACTCTTATTATAGGATTTATATAACAAGTTGCAAAGCCTTACATAAGGTTCCAACAGTGTGGAAATAAAGAGATAAATATTGCTATAGTTAAGGCAAATGTAATGGAGGATAGGGAGACAACCATGGTTAGGTTTCTCCAAGGGTTGAATAGAAGCATAGCTGATATGGTAGAACTACAATACTATGTAGAGCTTTAGGATATGGCACACATTACCATAAAATTTGAGAGATAACTTAAGGGAAGGAGTATTTCTAGATATAATCAAAACTTGGGTTTGTCTTTTTAGAAGCCGAACTAGGGGAAAAAGGAAGAGAAGATGACTCCTAAGCTTAAAACCAATTCATGTAAACCCAAGGCTAGTGGGGGCAGCCTTGAAAAGGGCAGATTTAAGGAAAAACTTGAGGGCACCCAAGGAAAAGCTAGAGACATCAAGTGTATTAGGTGTTTAGGTAAAAGTCATATAGCATCACAATGCCCTAATAAAAGGTCTATAATCCTTAGGGAGGATGGTGAATATAGGACTAGGAGTGAGTCTAGTGATGAGGTTCATATGCCACCATTAGCAGATGCTAGTGATGTTGATGAGGAAGTTGAATACCCATAGCATGGTGGGAAACTTTTAATGGTACAAAGAGCTCTTAGTGTACAAGTTAAGGAGAGAGATAATAATGAAATGTAGAAGGAGAATATCTTTCATGGTAGGTGTTTAGTGAAAGATAGAAATTGTAACTTGATTAAATGGGGGGGAGTTGTACCAATGTAGCTAGCATAGAATTAGTGGAGAAGTTGGGTCTACCCACTACCAAACATCATAGGCCATATAACCTGCAGTGGTTGAATGACAGTGGAGTGGTGAAAGTAACTAAACAAGTTGTGGTTCTATTTTCCATTGGTAGATATAAGGACGAGGTGTTTTTTTATGTTATTCCTATGCAGGCAGGGCATTTCTTATTAGGTTATCCTTGGCAATTTGATAGAAAAGTTTTGCATGATGGTTACAAAAATTGTTATATTCTTTCACCATGGACAGAAAACCATTCACACTTATTCCATTGACTCTAAAACAGGTGTATGAAGACCAAGTGAGACTTTATGAAAGTGAGAAAAAGTGGAGTGAAGGAGAGAAAAACAAGGTGAAAGGACTTGAGAATGATAAGTACAAGAGTGTTCAGGTTCAAAAGAGTGAAGATGAGAGAAAACAAGTAAGTGTGTTTGCAAAAGAAGCAAATGTTAGTGTTGCCTTCCAAGCTATGTAACAAATGATCTTTATCCTTTACAAGGATTCTTATTTCTCTAACATATTTGCCTAGTGTTGTTTCATCTTTGTTGTAGGATTATAATGATGTATTCCTTAAGGAGACCTCAGATGGCTTACCACAAAAGAGAAGAATTTAACATCATATTGATCTTATTCTTGGAGCTCCCATTCCTAACAAGCCACTGTATAGAAGTAATCTTAAGGAGACATAAAAGCTTTAAAAGCAAGTTGATGAATTGATGAAAAAGGGACATGTAAGGGAGAGCATGAGCCCATGTGCAGTGCCATTGTTGCTTGTGCCAAAGAAAGATGGATCTTAGAGGATACGTGTTGATTGCAAAGCTATTAACAAAATAACAGTTAAGTATCGACATCCTATATCTAAGCTAGATGATATGTTTGATGAATTGCATGATGCTTGTCATTTCTCTAAAATTGACCTTAAGAGTGGGTATCATTAAATTAGGATGAGGGAAGGTGGTGAATGGAAAACTGCATTCAAGACTAAGAATGGTTTGTATGAATGGCTAGTTATGCCCTTCGATTTAACTAGCGCACTTAGCACTTTTATGAGACTAATGAATCATGTTTTGAGACCTTTCTTAGGAAAATTTATTATGACTTATTTTGATGACATATTAGTATATAACAGGAATTTAGAAGAGCATTTTGAACAATTGTGTTATGTGCTTGATGTGCTTAAAAAAGATAAATTGTTTGCCAATTTAAAGAAATGTGATTTTTGTAAGGATCATGTCCTTTTCTTGGGTTATATTGTGTCCGCTCATGGCATAGTGGTTGACAAAGAGAAGATTAAGGCTATTCAAAAATGGCCTATACCTAAGATTGTGAGCAATGTGAGGAGTTTCCATGGTTTGGCTAACTTTGTAGGAAGTTCATTAAGGATTCTAGTACCATAGCTGCACCATTGTAATGCACCACTTCTTACTTTGCCTAGTTTTTCTAAGATCTTTGAAATTGAATGTGATGCATTGGGCATTGGGATTGAGGGAGTTCTCATGCAAAGGAAATGACCTATTGCATTCTTTTAATGAGAAGTTGAGTGGGGCAATAATGAATTATCCAACTTATGACAAAGAAATGTATGCACTTATTAGGACTTTAGAAACATGGCAGCATTACCTTTGGGCAAAGGAATTTGTAATTCATACTAATCATGAGTATTTAAAACACTTGAAGGGGCAAGGCAAGTTGAATAGAAGATATGCAAAATGAGTTGAGTTTATTGTAACTTTTTCATATGTAATTCAATACAAATCAGGTAAGGAAAATGTTATTGTTGACACATTGTCATGTAGGTACACATTGATTAGCACTTTAAGTGTTAAGTTGTTTGAATTTGAGCATATTTAAACTTCTCAATTTCACCCTAGGATCTACTAGTTTGTGATACTGAGAGGGAGGGTGAATCAGTATCACCACAATTCGTAGATATGTGAACAACTTCAACCTCTTCTTAAAAATGAACTATTTCTCAGATTCGACTAAGGTAGATCTATTGCTACCTACTAATCACAATAGTCCCCAAAGTCACCTTTTAGACACCTTGCCTAATAGACAATTCGAATGTTCTTGTTTAGGTCTTCATTAAGTTATGGGTAAAGCAAATTAAGGACACACGAGATTTACGTGGTTCCGTTAATGTGACGTACATCCACGAGGTAGGGACTCTCCCTTACCGAGACTATCCACTATACTTAAGAATTCCAATTACAATGGATGTTTTAATCCTCTGCTCCTTTCACTATTGCAATTACTAAACAAGTACAATATAAAGAGTGTCACTTACTGTGCCTACCCTTCTTCTAGCTTGTCTCGCCTCTGTTGAATTGAAAGGCTGCTCCACTGCCACTTAGGAGTTCACCGCAATGCTCTCTAACCTCTCTTGAAGAAATCTGGAAATATGTTGAGTTCTTTCCGATGCTTCACCGATTTCCTTCTCTAGGTTGTCTCACACAGCTCTTGCTTTTACCGTCTCATGGTCTCACCCGTCTCCTTGTCTCACGGCTCGCCTCACGTTTCTGGTTTGCCGTTCCACGTCTCACGCATGTTTCTGGTTTGCACCCTTTGCTGGTCACACGCCTCATGCACGCTTCTGGTTTGGCGTTTCACGTCCCACGTACGTTTCTGGTTTACACGCCTTGCTGGTCACACACCTTACCACCATTTCTGGTTTTTACGTGTCCGTTTTACACCTCCAGACAGCTTGGTTTACTCTCCCAGTGGTCTCCACTTTCACGGTTTCTCCTCTTTTCCCTTATGGACGATGTGCTATCTTCTCTCTTACGTGAGTCACACAATTTTCTCCAGCCGTCACACCTCTTTGCCATGTGTTCTCCCTTGCCGTCCAGCCTTGCTTTGGCCATTCTCCTCCTTGCTGTCCACACCTCTTTTGCTGGTTGATTGCTTGCCGTTTAGCTTGTGTTGGCCGAACATTTTTCTGTGTTGAACGGTTCCTCCTTTGTGTTTGGTCGGTTGTCTCCTTGCTTGGACGTCTAGGGTTTTCTCTCAAGGTTGTGTTTTTCTCTCTTGGCCAAATACCCTAGCTTGTGTTGACCAGTTTCTCTCTTTGGATGGTTTCTCTTTGTGTTGGCAGAATGGTTGGTTGGACGTTCTCTCTCTTTCAGTCGGTGGTGGTTTTGCCGTTCACTCTTTGGTTTTGGCGTGCTGTTTTGTGTTTGGCAGTTCCACCTTTTCTGATTTGTGATTTGCCATCCACCCTTTCTTGCTGTCTAGCTGTGTACTCTCTCTTTGCTGTCCAGTTGTTCCTCCCTTGTTTTCTCTCTTTGGTCGATCACCCACCTTTACCGTTTATGCTATTTTTCCGTGTAGGGTAGGGTTTTTTCTTGATTGTATCTTTGGTTGGCTAGTTGCATAGGTTTTTCGAATGGTTGAATTGCTGACCCACCCCTAACTTTGTCTTCCAAGGCCTTTATATACTCTCTTCCATGAGACCCTAATAGGGCTTATGTGGCAAATTTATGTTCTTGCCCTTACACGGTGGATTTACTTTCTTGTCCTTCCATGTGGCTTTACTTTCTTGCACACTTAAACCTAGTTGACAACAATTACAAATCATACACGACTGTGGGAACAACAATCTCCCCCTTTGTAATTATTGGCAACACTCATAACAAAAGTCATTATGCAGAAATATGCACTCCCCCTGCACTGTTACTTCTCTCCCCCTTTGCCAACCAATTACAAATCTGAAAAACTCGCAAAGTAAAGATGGAGGATTCACCTGAACTTCAGGCTTGAGGAGGCATTCGCACAGGCAGAATAATTCTATGCTTTTCAAACAGCTCTGTGGATAGAGATTTAGTTAAATCTTGTGTAGCCTCTTCAACAAATTTAGGTTCAACTTGTGAGAGTAAAGCAGTAGCTCCCACAATTCTTCTTCTTGTTGTAACTCCTGTTGATGGGTCACCTATGATATGATTTTCTTGATGAGCACTGGTCCATGTTTTCTTTCGCTTTTTTTCTTGCACAGTCTTAGTTGTAAGAGGATCTCTTTCTTTATCTTTAGACTCACTCTTCTCTGAGTCTGAACTTACTTCTTGCTCCTTTTCTTCAGGTTGGTCTGCTTCTTCATCTATATTGAAGTCATCTACTTCATTGTTCTCAGCTTCTCCATTTTGTATTGTTTTCCAGTTCTTATCTATTCTCACATCACTGGACGTGATCACTTTTCCCAGCTTATGCAAAAAACTTCTGTAACCTTTTGTCTTTGCTGAGTATCCCACAAAGATGCCTTCATCAGACCTAGCATTGAATTTTCCTAAGTTTTGCTCCTTGTTCTTCACAAAACATGGGCTGCCAAAGATTCTGAGATACTTGGCCGTTGTCTTCTTCCCACTCCATAGCTCATATGGAGTCTTATCAGTATTGGGCCTTAGTAAGACTCTATTCAGTAGATGTACAGCTGTAAATGTTGCTTCTGTCCAAAATCTTATGTGAAGCTTGACTTCCAGCAGTAGAGTTCTTGCCATTTCAACCACATCTCTAGTTTTCCTTTCTACAACCTCATTCTGTTGAGGTGTTCTTGCTACTGCCATCTGATGGTGAATACCATGCTTCTTAAGGTAATCTTCAAAAGCTTCATTTGTAAATTCAGTGCCTTGATCTGACCTCAATACTTTGATCTTCCTTCCACTCTCATTTTCAGCCAATCTTCTGTATCTCTTAAAGCAATTCAGAACTTTTGACTTGTGTTTGAGGTGCATGATGCAGGTCCTTCTAGAATAATCATCAACAAACAAGATGAAGTACCTCTCACCAATCAACCCTTTTGTCCTCATCGGTCCACACAAATCAGTATGCACAATGTCAAGCACTGCTTCAGAATTGAACTCTTTGGTCCTATACTGCTTTCTGACATGTTTTCCTTTAGAGCATGCTGAGCAAACATACTCTCTCTCTCTCTCTCTCTCTCTCCTGAGGTCAGGAATGTCTCTGATTGCATGAGTAATGGTCAGCTTCCTCATATTCTTTTGTGCTAAGTGTCCCAGCCTCCTATGCCATAGTTGATTTTCTTCTTCTTTTGTAAGTAAACAGCTGTTTGTCTTGTCCTTATCAATCACATACAAATTTCCAGCTATTCTCTTCTCAGCTGCTACAGTATTGCCTTCTTTACTCTTTACCTGGGAACCTGTTTTTGTAAATATTACCTTATAGTCTTCATTGCATAATTGGCTGACAGATGCTAGATTATATCTGAGTCCTTCAACATGCATAACATCTTTCAGCTTTCCTCTTCCAATGTATACTGACCCCTGACCATTGATGTTGAGTGAATTATCATTGCCAAACTTGACTCTGCCTTCTCTTGACTTGTTTAGCTTTAACAATTTACTCTTGTCTCTCGTCATGTGTGAAGTGCATCCACTGTCAAAGATCCACTGCTTATCCTTGTAGTCAGCTTTGAGTGCAATTTCAGCTATATTAGCCACCTCCCTTTTAGCTTTATATTCCTTCTTTTGAATTGGCTAGAAGATAGCTTTCTCCTTTTTCTCAGTTTTGACTGCATTGCTTGTTTTTACTGTGCCATTGAGTGCCTTCTCTTGCTCAGGGAGAAGTGTCATACATCTCTTGGCATTATGGCCATCCTACCCCCACCTTTCACATTGTTCCAAGTCTGCCAATACAACAAACTTGTTCTTTGAAACCACTAGTTTGGGCTTCCACCAACATTCCTTATCAGTGTGTCCTTGCTTTTTACAGTATGTGCAAGAACTCACGACAGGTGTTCTCTTCTGAATTCTGTATTGTCTCCCCCTATATACAGCATCGAATCTTCTAAAGTTAGATACGTATACTGGCCTTCTCTACTAGCATTTATTTGCCTTATGACCCCAAACTCCACAATAAAGACAATGACCTTGAAACTGCCTCTTCTTAGGTCTACTCACAGCTTGTTTTCTTCTGTTCATTACTTGCTGTGCAGGCAAAGTTGCTGGGTTCTATGCTTGTGTGACTTTGATTTCAGTCACCTTCTTCTCCTTCTTCTATTCAGCCGTAGCCCTCTGCTGGCTAACATTCTTTTCTTCATTTTTGTTTCCCACCCTAGGTTGCTTCTTCAAATCTTCTTTATTCTTAACCATCTTCTCTTGAGTCACAACCTTCTCTTTCAACTTTCGTGGCAAATTCTTATTATCTTTAGGCAATACAGCCTCAGATTGCTGCATTTTCTCTTGCAAAACTTGTTTCTCCTATCATTTCAAGCTTCTGCAAATTCTCTTCACTCCTTTTGAGTTGTTGCTGAAGTCTTAGCAACTTTTTCTCCATTTCTTCAATTTTTGAAGCCCTTGAGCCAAGCTTTATTGTAAGGTCTTCACATATTTTGATCTATTCTTCAAATCTTCTCTTCAAGTCAATATGTTCAGCCCTTATTTCATCCTTTTGACTTTCAGCTTCCTCAGACTTTGCTTCAACTTGTTTTAAGTGAGCCTCCAACCTTTTTATGGTTCTACCCCTTCTGATTATCTCCTTTGAAGCTGCTTCCAACTCAACTTTAAGATCTAATTCTTCTTCATCAACCTTCTCTTCCTCTTCAGAGGTTGAACTACCACCTTGAGCTAATGCCATAAAGGCCTGCTCATCTGATGATTCTTCATCTTCCTCCTCCTCAGCTTCTTTTGTCTGACTCACATAACTCTTGAATAAGCCTCTCTTCTTCTTCTGTGGGTTGGCAGTCTTCTTGTTGGACTTCTTTGATTTGAATGATGGTCTTTTCCAGTTTGAATTTTTCTCATCATCACCATCCTCATCTTCATCATCAAGTTTCACTTTACACTGAGAAGCAAAGCATCCAGTCTATCCACAACAATAACATCTCAAGGACAACTGTCCTTTTCCCTTCTTAGACCCCTTCTTGAATTTCCTTGTGAAGTAAGCCAACACTTCACCTTCACTTTCTTCCTCATCATCATCATCATCCTTACTGGATGATTCTTCCCCTTCTTTTATCTTCAAGTGTTTCATAGCTTTGAAAGCTGCCTCCTTTAATACCTTTGACGTTGAGGAGCTTTCAGTTGACTTTATTCTCATCTCATATGCAATAAGATTGCACTAGAGATCATGCAGTGACATAGAATTGAGATCTCTACTCTCCTCTATGGCTGCCACCTTTGAGGCAAACCTCTCAGGCAAAATTCTTAGAATTTTCTTTACAATAGATGAGTCCTTCTTCTTGTTCCCATGACTTTTAAGATCGTTTACAGCATTAATAACCCTAGTGAAGAACTCTTGGACTGTCTCATTTTTTTGCATTCTGAGAGATTCATATCACTCCTTGAAAACTTGAAGCTTGGCCTCCTTCATTCTACCATCACTTTCATAGACTTTCTGCAATCTGTCCCAAATCTCCTTGGTAGATTTACAGTCCATAACTTTAGCATACTCAGCATCTATCAACGTTGAAATAATGATGTTTGAGGCCTTCCTATTTATCTCAAACTGCCTTAATTCCTCTGGGATTAGATCTTTACTTTCTTTTGGGGCCACAAAACCCTCCTGTACGGATTTCACCATGTTCATGCCCATGGTTGCAAATACCACTTGCATTCTCGCTTTCCACATATGGTAGTTGGTTCCGTTGAAAATTAGAACCTTCTTGTTGTAAGTAGTACTAGTGCTAGTACCAGCATCCATTTCTCAGTATGCTGAACAAGTTAAAACTTCTGGAGCTCTTCAAACTAGTACACCAAGCTGTCAAGCTTTATCCTGGTGAACCTGTGCTCTAATACCAATTAAGGTTCCCGACTTCACCCTAGGATCTACTAGTTTGTGATACTGTGATAAGGAATTGAGCCCTAACTCCACCACAAAAGCTAGTTCAAGAATGGAGGGTTGACCCAACCCTTATAAACAGCCCAAAGACCCCCTTAGGAACTGATGTGGGACACATCATTCCCGACCCCTTTAAACTACACATCCCCATGCTGCCTCAGTCGACGATTGGCACGGTGGCAGGGAACCTTTGTACATGATCCCACCGACCCTCTGAGGTTTGGCTTTGATACCACCTGAAAAGGAATTGAGCCCTAACTCCACCACAAAAGCTAGCTCAAGAATGGAAGGTTGACCCAACCCTTATAAACAGCCCAAAGAACCCCTCAGGAACCGATGTGGGACACATCATACAGAGAGGGGGGTGAATTAGTATTACCACAATTCGCAGATATGTGAACAACTTCATTCTCTTCTTAAAAGCGAACTCTTTCTCAGACTCGACTAAGGTAGATCTATTGCTACCTACTAATCACAATAGTTCCCAAAGTCACCTTTCAGACACCTTGCCTAATAGACAATTCGGATGTTCTTGTTTAGGTCATCGTTAGGTTGGCTGATACTTTAGCTGTGTTCACAACTCAATTCAAAACACAGAACATAAAGCAAATTAAGGACACATGAGATTTACATGGTTCCGTCAATATGACGTACATCCACGGTGATAGGGACTCTCCCTTACCAAGACTATCCACTATACTTGAGAATTCAGTTACAATGGATGTCTTAATCCTCTGCTCCTTTCACTATTGCAATTACTAAGCAAGTACAATACAAAGAGTGTCACTTACTGTGTCTACCCTTCTACTAGCTTGTCTCGCCTCTGTTGAATTGAAAGGCTGCTCCACTGCCGCTTAAACGTTCACCGCAACGCTCTCTAACCTCTCTTGAAGAAATCTGGCAATACGTTGAGTTCTTTACGATGCTTCGCTGAATTCCTTCTCTAGGTTGTCTCACACAGCTCCTGCTTTCATCGTCTCACGGTCTCACCCGTCTCCTTGTCTCACGGGTCACCTCATGTTTCTGGTTTGCCGTTCCATGTCTCACGCACGTTTTTGGTTTGCACCCTTTGCTGGTCACACGCCTCACGCACGCTTCTGGTTTGGCGTTTCACGTCGCACGTATGTTTCTGGTTTGTACGCCTTGCTGGTCACACACCTTACCACCGTTTCTAGTTTGCACATGTTTGTTTTACACCTCCGAACAACTTGGTTTGCTCTCCTGGTGGTCTCATCTTTCACAGTTTCTCCTCTCTTCCCTTACGGACGGTGTGCTTTCTTCTCTCTTACGTGAGTTACACGGTTTTCTCCAGCTGTCACACCTCTTTGCCATGTGTTCTCCCTTGCCATCTAGCCTTGCTTTGGCCGTTCTCCTCCTTGCCATCCACACCTCTTTTGCTGGTTGATTGCTTTGCCGTTTAACTTGTGTTGGCCAAACATTTTCTTGTGTTGGACGGTTCCTCCTTTGTATTTGGCCGGTTGTCTCCTTCCTTGGACGTCTAGGGTTTTCTCTCAAGGTTGTGTTTTTCTCTCTTGGTCGAATACCCTAACTTGTGTTAACCGGTTTCTCTCTTTGGACGGTTTTTCTTTGTGTTGGCCGAATGGTTGGTTGGACGTTCTCTCTCTTTCAATCGGTGGTGGTTTTGCCGTTCACTCTTTGGTTTGGCGTGCTATTTTGTGTTTGGCCATTCCACCTTTTCTGATTTGTGATTTGCCGTCCACCCTCTCTTGCTGTCCAGCTGTGTACTCTCTCTTTGCTGTCCAGCCATTCCTCCCTTGTTTTCTCTCTTTGGCAGATCACCCACCTTTGCCGTTTATTCTGTTTTTCCGTGTAGGGTAGGGTTTTTTCTTGATTGTCTCTTTGGTTGGCCAGTTGTATAGGTTTTCCGAATGGTTGAATTGCCGACCCACCCCTAGCTTTGTCTTCCAAGACCTTTATATACTCTCTTCCGTAAAATCCTAATAGGGCTTACGTGGTAGATTTACGTTTTTGCCCTTCCACGATGGATTTACTTTCTTGCCCTTCCATGTGGCTTTACTTTCTTGCACACTTAAACCTAGTTGAAAATAATTACAACCCATACACGGCTGTGGGAACAACAATATTATTGATTTGTATGCCAATGATGCCAACTTTGGTAATGTGTATGCTACATGTGAGAAAGCTGCTTTTAGTTAGTTTTATAGACATAAGGGGTATTTGTTTAGAGTAGATAAGCTTTATATTCCTTAAGAGTCCATGAGAGCACTACTTATGAGAGAAGTTATTAAAGAACCCACTAAGCAACTTGCCTTAGGAACCCTTGAACCAATTTGTTATGCACACCCCAGAAAGTTAGAAAACAAATTGGGTTGATCAGATCTGAACCCTAAGGAAACTAATTCCTAAAAGCCCTAATATTAAGACGCCATAAAGGTTGATTACTCCTTTGTAAGTCAAGACAATGTATTCTTCCAAGAACACAAGAAAGCAAAGCAAAACTTGTTGAAAAAAATACCTCAACCTTGTTCATTCCATTTTACATAGTTGTAGCCTTTATATAGGCATGTAAATATTACAATCCTATAAGGAAAAAGTGTTTCTTAACATACTTATATAGGAAAACCTTAATTACAAGTGATCCTTCTAATTAAAGAATATAATTCTACTTTGATTAGGAATCCTAAATCTACCTTGATTAGGAATTCTTAAAAAGATTACCACTAATGATATGAAGTCAAGGTAAAGACCTAACTAATGTATCAAGACTCAGCTGAACCTAAAGACCTAAATAAACCCAAGAGGTTAAGCCTTTTTTACATGTAATTCAGCCTTAACTTAAAATCCAACAACCTAACACAAAATCAGGTCCATTAATACAACTTAGCATGCAACTAATCCTTTCCTTAACTTGGTCATGCAACTTGGACTTATATCATGGGCTCCAAGTTTTGTTCTTTAAGTCCTAAGTTTTGTCCATCATCTTGCATATAAAGATAAGTAATGATCCTTAATGTAGTATTGAAAACTTTTAGAACAACCTTGGAATCCTCTGGAGCACCCTTTTTGTCATGCAACTCCATGATTAAGCCTTGTAAAGCCTTGTAAAGCCTCTTTCATCCTTTTTGTCCTTGCCTTAGTCATTGGACCACCAATTTCTTACAAAGGATCTAAGGAATACTTTGTTTGTTGCACTTAAATAGCACCTTGTTCTCCATCATTCCTCCTCTCCTCGAAAGGATTTGTCCTCGAATCACCTACATCAAACAAAGATAAGTCAACAACATTAAAAGTAGCACTAACATTACCATAATTGCTTGGTAAATCTAGCTTGTAGGTGATAAGGATCTTTTTGGGTCTCACATTGAGAGAGGAATGGGGTGAATCAGTGTAAGATGCTTACTTTTTACAAATCTATCTAGATTAAACCTTTGTAACCTGTTAAAGTCTATGATCCAATTTTATCTTGCTTCTTTATATGAGAACAACCATATAGATATGAAGCAAGCACAAGCACCTGAGAACACACAAAATTTTTACGTGGTTCACCTACAATGTGTGAGCTACGTCCACAGTGTGATAGGATCACTCCTAGATCACATGATCCATTCTTGTTATCAAGGGATACAAATGATGTTGTGGAAGGATCACTCCTTAACTACTTACAATGATTTCTCAATCACTCCAAGGGTTTCCTATCCTTTTTTAAGTACATAAAAGGTTTATGACAAAAAATTTCCTAAGAAACATCTCTTCATGTGCACAGGTTGTTGTTGTAGCAAACTGATTTTCTTCTTTCTCTCTACTGTTCTCTCCTTCCTCACTGCCGATCTCTGCCTTTTGCACTATCGGCCTCTACCTTTTGCACTATCGGCCTCTACCTTTTGCACTGCCGATCATAGCTTCTTGCTACTGTCTCTTTTTTCTCTTTTGTTTCTACCACTTACAGCTTTATGTTGCTTATTGTTTTCTACTATGTCTTTACCTATTATTTTCTGTTGTGCTACTATTTGTTATTTTCTGCTATAACCCTGCCTGTTGTGCCACTGACTATTGTTTTCTTTACTGTGTCGCTTTCTCCTCTACAGGTTCTCTCCTTTGCAGGTTTTCTCCTTTGCAAGTTCTCTTCTCTGCAAGTTTGCTCAAGCTTTTCTGCTGCTGTCTCACTTTTCTTTCTATTTTGTTTTTGCCACTCACAACTTCCTACTACTCACAGCTTCTTGTTACTAGTCCTCTCCTCTATAGGTTCTCTCCTCTATAGATTCCTCTTTCTACCTCTACAAGTTTCTCTTTTTGCCTCTATAAGTTCCTCTTTTTGCCTCTATAAGTTCCTCTTTCTATAGTTTCTTTTCTCTACTGCCAATTCTCTCCTGTCTCTATAGGTTCCTCCTCTTTCTGTAGCTCACCCTATTGGTTATTCTCTCTATAGGTTTTTTGCCCTCTCTCTGCTATTTTGCTTTTCCTGTAGTTCTCTATGTCGTTCCCAACTCTCTGTAGTTCTCACTCTTTGCTAGTTTTCTTTTGTTGCAGCTCTTGATGCTGTTCACAGCATTCTATAGTTCTTTATGTTCCACCACTCTCTATTTTTCTTTCTCTAATGTGCCCTCTCTTATGTTCTGCAACTAACCCTTTCTTAATAGCTGCATGTGTATTTATAAGCCTTGAGTTTAGGGTTGTCCTATCATTAACGGTTAGCATTGATTCTTTAAATTTAGGGTTACCTTAGCATCAACAGTCAGCATTGACTCTTAAAATTTAGGATCAATAGTTAGCATTGACTCTTAGAATTTAGGGTCAACAGTTAGCAATACCAATCTGGTATGCATCTGCACAACCACCTTGGGGTCAATATTCTGGTTGTCTCCAGACAGTGCAACACCACTTACTTAGCGCTTTCTTTGCTTTCTTTTCATCCTTTGTTTTCATAATCCTTTCCTTAATTTCATAGAGAGCAGCTTCCTTAGCAACATCACGAACTTCTAGCTTTTCAGTTCTCCTCTTCTGGACAACCTCTAAGCTTGAACCCATAATGGACCTAGAGTATGGCTTCTTAGTAGTATGTCGCCTCTTCCTTGTAGCCTTTTGAGCAATGTCCTTCTTATGTTGTTCATGTAAGCTTTGATGGCTTTCACCTATTGTGGAAGTACTTCTTGCATTTTGAATTGGCAAACAGGAACACCTGAGAATCTGAACAAATGAATCTGATGCCTTTCCTAGGATAAATCTTAGCTCCACTAAAACAGTAGAGCTCTGTCTTGAGAACCATGGCTGCTGCTCTAATGCAGTTGTTGCTGGAGGTACTATGGCTGGCATTGCTAGGATTACATCTCTTGACCTAGCTAAGCAACCATTCCTACCAAACCATCTTCCTTAATCCTTGAATGAATTAGCCACCAACACTTTGTAAATGCAACAAACACATCTCAAAGGCACTTATAACATCAAATCAACAAGGACACATATATGAGATGTTGACAACAAATCAAACATTAGCCATCAAAGATGGGCTCATCAAAAGGCATTGTCATTAATTCTCTCCAAGACTTTAAAAGGTCCATCTCCTCAAGGTTGCAATTTGGACTTTCTTTGTGGGGGAAATCGTTCCTTCCTCATATGCATCCACACCTAATCACTAGGTTCAAAGATAACCTTCACATGCCCTTCATTAACTTGCTTAGCATATTGCTCATTCTTCCTTTCAATGTTAGTCCCAACCTTGGTATGTAAATCCTATACAAATTCTATCTTTTTCTTACCATCAATGTTAGCACACTCTTTAGTAGGCAAAGATAAAATCTCCAAAGGAGTTAAAGGATTAAAACCATAAGCAACTTCAAAAGGTGACAATGAAGTAGTAGAATGAACAAATCTGTTATAAGCAAACTTAATATTTGACAAACATCATTCCCATTGTCTCAAGTTCTTTTGAATGATAGCACATAACAAAGTAGTAAGTATCCTATTAATTACTTTAATTTATCCATCTATTTGAGGATGTGCAACAGTATAAAATAAGAGTTTAGTTCCCAATTTATTCCATAAAGTGTGCCAAAAATGACTTAAGAACTTAACATTCTTATCGCTAACAATAGTTCTTGGCAATCCATGCAAACACACCATTTCCTTAAAGAATAACTTAGCAATATATGTTGGATAGCAATATGTGTTGCATTTAGAACATGCAACAAAATGGGTCATTTTGCTAAACCTATCAACAACAACAAATATGCTGTCCTTACCACTTTGAGACCATGGTAATCCTAAGATAAAGTCCATAGAAATATTAGTCCAAGGTTGGTTAGGCACAAGTAAAGGTGTATACAAGCCATTCAGTTTAACTTTAACCTTTACTTGCCTACTTGTAATGCCCTTATCACAAATGGAATGCATATCATCATTCATATTAAGCCAATAAAAATGCTCATGCAATATATCTAATGTTTTTTGCACACCAAAGTGCCCCATTAAACCACCCTTATGAGCTTCCCTAACAAGCAACTCACAAATAGAACAAATAGGCATATATAATTTATCCCTATTAAACAAACACCCTTTATGCCTATAAAAGTCACCAAACAAACACTTATCACATGCATTAAATACTTGGCCAAAATTAGAATCATTTGCATACAAGCCCATAAGCAATTTAAAACCATATAACTTAGTTTGTAAAGAAGTAAGTAATGTGCACCTCTTGGACAATGCATCAACAACAACATTTTCCTTTCCACATTTGTACTTGATCACATAAGAAAATTTTTTTATGAATTCCAACCACTTAGTATGTCTTTTATTAAGCTTACTTTGGGATTTTAAGAACTTTAAGCTCTTGTGATCAAAATGAATGATGAATTCCTTTGGCCACAAATAATGTTGCCATGTTTGAAGAGTTCATATCAATATGTAAAGTTTCTTGTCATAAGTGGGATAATTTAAGATGCCCCACTTAGGTTTTCACTAAAATAAGCAATCGGTTTAAAATCTTACATCAAAACAGCCCCTATTCCTATTCCAAATGCATCACATTCTACCTCAAAACTTTATGAAAATTGGGCAAGCATAACAAAGGTGCATTAGTAAGTTTTTAGTTTAAAGTACTGAATGCTCGATCATGCACATCATCCCACTTGAAAACAAAATTCTTTATAACAAGTTCATTTAAAGGTGTAGCAATGGAACTAAAATCCTTAACAAACCTTTGATAAAAACTTGTTAAACCATGGAAGCTTCTTACCTTGTTCGCATTCTTAGGAGTAGGCTAGTCCCTTATCGCCTTTACCTTCTCCCCATCGACACTAATATCTTGTAAACTAACAATATAGCCAAGAAACACAATAGATTCTATGCATAATGTGCATTTTTTGAGATTAGCATATAGTTGGTTCTCTTTTAACACATTGAACATAGCATGCAAGTGTTTTACATGTTCATCCAAATTCTTGCTACAAACTAAAATATCATCAAAGTAAACTACTACAAATTTCCCTATGAAAGCATGTAAGATACGATTCATTAACCTCATGAATGTACTAGGTGCATTAGTTAATCCAAAAGGCATTACTAACCACTCATACAATCCATATTTAAGTTTTAAATGTAGTTTTCCATTCATCTCCTTCTTTCATGCGAATTTGATAATAGTCATTCTTTAAATCAATTTTTGAAAACACATATGAAACATGCAACTCATCAAGCATATCATCTAATCTAGGGATAGGATGTCTACACTTTACAATGATCTTATTGATGGCTAGGCAATCCACACATATGTGCCATGTTCCATCTTTCTTTGGGACTAAGATGACAAGGACCGAGCATGAGCTAATACTCTTCCTTACAAATCCCTTTTGCACCATCTCATCCACTTGTCTTTGTATCTCCTTCGTTTCATCTAGATTAGCTCTATAAGCAGGTTGGTTTGGTATGTCAGCACCAGGTATGAAGTCTATTTGGTGTTCAATCCCTCTTAAAAGAAATAATCCCTGGGGAATCTCTTCAGCAAATATATCTTCAAACTCCTTGTCTTCAACGTGGCATCTTGTATAGAAAATGTGCTCACAGTGCTCCTTATCATTATCATCCTTAGGCTGAATACTTAGTGCATGCCTTGCAATTAGCATATCTCCATAAATAGGTTCTTTAACTTCAACATCAGAACAATCCTCCAATGGTGGCATGTCATTATCACTTGAACTAATGCTTTCTATGTCACCATTCTCCAACATGATCATAGCTCTTATATTTAGACATTGAGAAGCAATATGTCCATGACCTTAACACCTAAAGCACTTAACATCACGAGGTTTTGAAGATTTCATTTCAATTTTTCCTTCAAAAATAGTAGTTGATTCCTTTGGCCTCACATTTTTTTTGACTTTGAGGCTACTTTGGCATCTTTCTAAGTTGCCTTCCATGTAGAACCAGAAGCTGATCCAAATTTGGATCCTTTGGACTTGATTTGTTTCTCCACCTTGATAGCCTTACGCAACAGCTCCTCTATCTCTAAATAATGTTGCAAATCTACTACATATGCAATTTCCCTGTTTAAGCCTCCAATAAACCTTACCTTGGTAGCCTTTCAGTCTTCCTCTACATTAGCTCTAATCATGGCTATCTCCATCTCCTTGTAATAGTCCTCCACACTCATTGACCCTTACACTAGCCCTTACAACTTTCTGTGCAAGTCTCTATGGTAGTAGCTAAGTATAAATCTCTTGTGCATTATTGATTTCATCACTTCCCATGATTGAATTGGCCTCTCACCATTCCTCCTTTTACTTATCACCAATTGGTCCCACCAAATACTTGTATATCAGTGAATTCTACAGTTGTCAATTTTACTTTTTTCTCCTCAGAATAATTATGGCAATCAAATACATGCTCAACCTTTCTCTCCCACTCCAAATAATGTTCAAGATCATTCTTCCCTTGAAATGCTAAAATCTTTATCTTTATGTTGCCTAAATTACTATCTCTTTTGGAAATAGCCTTCCTACCTTTTCTCGAGCTTGATTCTTCATAGTTTGACTCTTCCTCATCTTCTTCCTCAATCTCACGCCTTTTAGAGGATTTAGATTTGCTATATAATTGTAACTCATCTAGCCCTGCATTTATCATCTTAAATTGCTCAGTAATAACCTTCATCCAAATCTTCACATCTATATCATGCACTTCTCCTTCACTACTTATGCTTACAACCTATAGAAACATGTTAGTAATTAAAAGAAATTTGTTCCTCACACACTTCCTCACGTGTTTGCCCTCAAATCAAATTGTTATCACTTGTGTTTCACTCTATTTTGGCTTTTCTTAATGATGATCTCACCACTCTTGCCTTTTTTCCACTCAAGGTAAGCCCCTTTATGTTCTTAAAAGACTTAAGATCAACAAATCATAAAGAGCAATCTATTAGATGGTGGCAAATTTCAAAATTAAAATTTTAAAAGAAATTCAAGATATCCTTTTTGAGCTTAGAAAGAAAAAAAAAAAGATTTGCAACCTTATACACAATAGGTTGAAAGAATCAATATGCACTACTCAACTCAAACACAACTTCTTCTTCTTCCTTCTTTTTTCTTTTTTTTTTGGTTTTTTTCCTTTTTTTATTTTTCAACCTTCTCTTTGTTCTTTTTTTTCTTTTTTACTTTTTTCAACTTTGTTTTAATAAATCAATCACCCACAAAATTAACACAACTTCAAGAGTAATAAGCTAATCAAAACAAACCAAAAGAACTAAGCAAAGAGACGCAAGGAATGAATAAAGCATAAAGAAAAGTACTAAACAAAGATGGAAAAGAGATACGTAACTTATTTTTAGAATCAAGGCTCTGATACTAACTAATAAAGAACCTGCTAGGTGACCTGCCCTAAGAACTCTTGAATAAATTTGTTATACATGCCCCACAAAGCTAGGAAACAAAGTGGGTTGATCAGATGTGAACCCTAAGGAAACTAATTCCTAAAATCCCTAATCTTAAGACACCATAAAGGTTGATCACTCCTTTGATAAGTCAAGACAATGTATTCTTCTAAGAACACAAGAAAGCATAGCAAAGTTTGTTGAAAAAAATACCTCAATCTTTTTCATTCTATTTTACATAGTTGTAGCCTTTATATAGGCATGTAAATATTATAATCCTATAAAGAAAAGGTGTTTCTTAACATACTTATATATGAAAACCTTAATTACAAATGATCCCTCTAATTAAAGAATACAATTTTACCTTGATTAGGAATTCTTAAAAGATTACCTGAAGTTCCCAACTTCACCCTAGAATCTACTAGTCTGTGATACTAAGAGGGAGGGTGAATCAGTATCACACCCCTTAAAACAAACTCTGATAATTTAAGCCAAAGTATTCTACTTATTTAATACTCTAGCTCTTGTCAATACGCAAGTATCTGAACAACTTCAAACACTTCTCAAAAGCGAACTCTTTCTCAGATTCGACTAAGGTAGATCTATTGTTACCTATTAATCACAATAGTCCCCAAAGTCACCTTTCAAACACCTTGCCTATTAGACAAATCGGATGTTCTTGATTAGGTCTTCTTTAGGTTATGGGTTCAATGATACTTTAGCTGCGTTCACAACTCAATTCAAAACACAGAATGTAAATCAAAGTAAAGACACAAGAGATTTACGTAGTTCCGTCAATGTGACGTACGTCCACGGTGGTAGGGACTCTTCCTCTACCAAGACAATCCACTATACTTGAGAATACCAGTTACAATGGATGTCTTAATCCTCTACTCCTTTCACTATTGCAAATACTAAGCAAGTACAATACAAAGAGTGTCACTTACTGTGTCTACCCTTCTTCTAGCTTGTCTTGCCTCTGTTGAATTGAATAGGCTGCTTCACTGCTACTTAGAAGTCCACCACAACACTCTCAAACCTCTCTTGAAGAAATCTGGAAATACGTTGAGTTCTTTCAATGCTTCACCGAATTCCTTCTCTAGGTTGTTTCACACAACTCCTGCTGTCACCGTCTCACGGTCTCACCCGTCTCCTAGTTCCATGGTCTTACTGTTTCACGGCCTACTCTCACGCTTCTGGTCTGTCATGCTGTTGCACGTTCTGGTCTCATGCCGTCTCCTGACGTACACCCATGCTTCTGCTGCGCTCTTGTCACAGCTTTGCTAGTCTCGCGTTTCAGCTTTGCTGGTCTCCCGTTTCAGCTTTGCTGGTCTCGCATTTCAGGTCACCAGTTTCTGGTCACCCGTTACTGGTCTCACGGCCTGGTCATTCGTTTCTTCTAGGGGTAGTGCGTTTTTGGTTTTTGCTCTCACCTTACGTTTCTGGTTTTCTTCTCTTCCAGCTGGTTCCCCTTTGCTGTCCTCTCTCCTTATAGGATTTTGTGTTTTTCCTAGTGGTTCTATATGGTCGTTCCCTCCTTGCCGTCCACACCTCTTTGGTCATTCATCTCTTTGCTTGGCCGTCCACCTCTTTGCTGTTGGTTGTGCTTTGCCGTGTAGGGTTGTATGGACATTCACTTTGTTTGGCCGTGTAGGTTGGTTTTGACGTTCACCTCCTTGCTTAGCCGGTTGTCTCCTTGCTTGGATGTCTAAGGTTGATTGGCCGAATACCCTAGCTTACCGGTTTCTCTTGTGTTGGCCAAATGGTCGTGTTTGGACACTTGTCTCCTTTGGGCGGTTGTCTCCTTTGGCCGGTTGTCTCCTTTGGACGATTTCTCTTGCTTGGACAGTTACCCTCTCTTCATGTCGTGTACCCTCTCCTTGTGTTTAGTGGTTTTGCCGTTTTGGGTTGTGTTGTTCGGCCGGTTGCTCTTCCAACGTTTTCTCTCTTGTCTTTTGGCTGACCTTCCTCTCTTTATGTTTACCGAATGCTCTCTTATGTTGGCCTTGTTTTTCTGTTTCTCTCTTTCCCACTCGATGGTGTAGGGTTGCCATGTTCACTCTTTCTGGTGGTATATCTTTCGTCCTGCCATCCAGCCCCCCTTCGACCATCTCTGGTTTTCTCTATTTTTCTGCCGACGGTCTCTCTCTATTCGTCCACCCCTCTTCGGCCGTTCCCGGGTTTCTCTCCTTTTTTACTTCCTCTCTTCTATGGTCGTCTCAATTTTTCTCTCTTTCTCTCATGTAGGGTTTTCTCTCTTGCAAAGTTGTGGTTTTACTTCCTTGCCCCTCCATGTAACTTCAAATTACTCTCTTGCCCCTCCATGTGGCTTTACTTTCTTGCCCCTCCATGTTAAATTAATTGCACACTTAAATCTAGTTGACAACAATTACAACCTATACAAGGCTGTGGGAA
Organism: Ceriops tagal; assembly: GCA_021533255.1. NCBI lineage: Eukaryota > Viridiplantae > Streptophyta > Magnoliopsida > Malpighiales > Rhizophoraceae > Ceriops > Ceriops tagal. Next base: position 6,792,038 of record CM038596.1, read on the forward strand.
CAAGATTACCACTAATGATATAAAGTCAAATTAAAGACCTAACTAATGTATCAAGACTCAGTTGAACCCACAAGCCCAAATAAACCCAAGAAGTTAAGCCTTTTCTACATGTAATTTGGCCTTAATTTAAAATCAAGTAACCAGACACAAAATCAGGCCCATTAATGCAACTTAGCACACAATTGAGTCTTTCCTTAGCTTGGTCATGCAGCTTGGACTAATATCATAGGTTCCAAGTTTTGTTCTTTAAGTCCTAAGCCTTGTCTATCATCTTGCACATAAAGATAAGTGATGATCCTTGGCATAGCATTGAAAACTTTTAGAATAGCCTTGGAATCTTTTGGAACACATAAAGATTAAGCCTTGTAAAGCCTCTTTCATCCTTTTTGTCCTTGCCCCAGCATTGGACCATCGATTCCTTGCAAAGGATCTAAGGAATACTTGGTTTGATGTACTTGAATAACACTTTGTTCTCCATTAGAAGCTCATAGGGGTGGTTTAATGGAACACTTTGGCATTCAGAAGACTTTTGATGTTTTAAATAAGCATTTCTTTTGGCCACATATGAAAAGGGATATTGAAAGAATTTATGCCAAATGTATTACCTATGGACAAACCAAGTCTAGGGTTTTGCCTTATGGTAAGTGTATGCCCTTAGAAATTCTTTGTGAACCTTAGACCAACATTTCTATGGATTTTATTCTTGGATTACCTACGTCCAAGAAAGGCTGAGATTGTATTCTTGTTTTAGTTGACAAGTTTTCAAAGATGGCGCATTTTATTGCTTGCACCAAAATGGATGATGCCACACATATTGCAAACTTATTTTTTAGAGAGATTGTTTGCCTATATGGAGTGCCAAAGATTATTGTGTCAAATAGTGATGCAAAATATTTAAGCCACTTTTGGCAGACATTATGGGGTCAGCTTGGAACAAAGTTGTTTTTTACAACTTGTCATCCTCAAACATATGGATAAACTGAGTTAGTAAATTAAACTCTTAATACGTTGTTGCGTGTTGTTATTGGTAAGAACTCTAGAACCTGTGAAGAATGTTTTCCTTTTGTAGATTTTTCTTATAATTGTGTTGCTCATAATACTACGGGTTCTTCTCCTTTCGAGCTTGTTTATGGTCTTAATACATTATCTCCTTTGGATTTAGTACTATTACCTATGCAGGATGGGGTTAATTTGAATGGGAAAAGAAAGGCTGAAGTGGTTAGGCAACTTCATGAGAAAGCTAGGTTTAACATTGAGAGAAAAACTAAACAGTATGAAACATAAGCCAACAAAGGTCATAAGCATATCACTTTTAAACCTAGTGATTGGGTTTGGATACACTTGCAGAAGGACAGATTTCCTATGCAAAGGAAATCAAAGTTGCAACCAAAAGGAGATGGTCCTTTTCAAGTGGTGGCAAGAGTCAATGCTAATGCATACAAACTTGACTTGCCATGTGATTATAATGTAAGTGCAACATTTAATGTTTTTGACCTTTCTCCTTTTCTGTTTGATGATATAGGTGCTAATTTAAGAACAAATCATTTTGAGGAGAGCAAGAATGATGGAAGCCATATTGTACCAGCTTAAATCAATAAGGGAGTTGATGTTTTGCAAAATCTTGGACCACTAAGGACAAGGACAAGGTTAGAGAAAATAAAAGAAGCACTCAACAACTTGTGCGACATTTACTCATAGGAAGTTGTTAGGCATGAGTTAAGGATGATGGAGGCTTCACTAGGGCTTGCAAATGTGTCATTTATAAAGGAATATGAAAACCATGGCCTTGGGAAGGAAGTTGGAGTTGGGAGCCTGTGTTTGGGCATTTAAATGGGTTATTTTCATGGGTTATATTGTTATGTAGTGGGTTGGACTAATTTCAGCATCTTAATGGGTTATTTTCATGGGTTTTTATTATTATTTAGTGGGCTGGACGAATTTCCTTAATAAGTCCATCTTAGCAGCTAGGGTTTTAGGGGGTACATATAAAAAGGGAAAAAAGGATGGCTAGAGGATGAAGAACAGTTTTTATGAGTGTATGAGCTATTTTTTTTGGTTCTTTAAGAACTAATTTTGAACTTTCATACTTGAGTGTGTTGCTTCAATAAACTTATCATCTTCAACATAGTCATTGTTAGAAGTGACGTTTGAATTCTATAGTTCTAATTGTTGGTTGTTTATAATTAGTGGGCCAAAACTCTAATCCTTTAGCCTATGTTAGAATGATCCTATACCAACATTAGTGTTGAGTTCCATTTATATATAATCAGAATTCATATTAAAAGGGGTTTGCTACCCTATTCCTTATTGATTGGGCTAAGACCAACGTAATGGTCCTTATAACTATCAATTAGGATTATGTTAAATTACCTAAAAAAAATGGGTTCTTGAAAAGGCAAATGAGCCTATTAAAAGGCAAACCAATCAACTTGAGGAACTTAATGAGTACAATGGCGAAAATGTTGAAATTAAATTCTCACATAACCATTCAGTTAGGTTAAACCTACCAAAATGACCAAGGCATTCAACCTCTTCAGTTTCTTTATAGCTCTCTTAAGAATTTGTAAGGAACTAGAAAATCAAAAAGTAGATTATTCACTTGTAAGATAAGGTTAAATTCCCTCTATCTGCTTCAGGTTCAATGGTAAATGAGCCAAAAGGAAGTTTTTTTCTCCTCAATCTACATCATTCATAGATATAGGATACAGAGATGAGGATAAGGGCATAAATGTCATTACCATTGAAAATGAAAATGACTTAAAAGTTAGAGAGCTATTTTACTCTCTAGAAAATGAGTTTAAGAGAAAATGGTTTTATATCATTCTTTCTCCTAAATAGCAAGAGTTCTTTTTAAAAGCACACAAGTGGATTGTTTGTGAATATGGACCTTCTAATTTGTTTGCTAATATTAAAAGAGTTTATAAACTTAGGAAAAAGCCATTCGTTAACTTCTTAAGTGAAATAACTTATGTAGTTCTTAAAAGAGCCTATCATGCTTATTTGACTATATCAAGAAAGAGAGTTATTCACCCTCTTCAATTGAATCTTCGAGTTAAACTTGAAGAATGAGAAATAATAGTCTTGCCTTATAAGATAGAGACCTCTAATTTGGAATATAATGTTACTATTATCATAGAACAAAATAACTATATCAACTGAAGTCTCTCATCAATAGGTAAGCAATTGACTAGAATTGAGGAAAAGCTTAGGAGCGAGGAAAACAATTATTTACTTAATGTCTGAACCTCAAGTTAAACTTGAGTTAGGAGAAAGGGATTTATTTAAACCCTTATCATAAAAAAAATTTGATTGCCATATGACATATAACAGGTCTAATAGGTTTGAAGTCATTGACAAAATTTTCAAAAGCCTTTAGGCTAAAAGGTATTGTTGTCTTAAAGGATTAGAATGAAGAATAGATTAAGACTCAGTCTAATACATAGATTAAGGATCAAATTAAAAGTCAATCTAAATTTGAAGCCAATAGTATATCGATAAGATTTAAAATATGTTCTTATCAAAACAAGAAGGTAATCCACCTTTATACAAAAAGAGTCAATTATGGCTAAATGGGTTGATACCTATTTAGGACCTTATAAGGTCGATGAAATGATTTTTAGTAAGTCCCAAAGAAATTATACTATCCTAGACCAACTCATATTGATCTCTTGATAAAGGAACAAGGAAAGTACAATTTTGTACAATATGATAGTTCTAGTATAGTAGAATGGAATTTAGACAATATATTTGAGTATCAGATTTTAGTGTTATTACACTACATGATAATGTTTGTGATTGCTTTTAAAACAAGGGATAATTCTAAATCTCAAATTGTTAAGATGATTATAAGTGGTTTCACTAGCTAGTTAAAGGGTTGATGAGATTTCTATCTCAAGAAGCCAAGAATCATATCCTTTTTGCCATTAAGATAGAGGAAGAAATATAATTATTTGACTGTATTGATATTTTGGTTTATGTGGTATAATTAATTATTTTATTGGCACTACTATGTTGTTACTTGATAAAATATACAAGCAGTTGATCAATTTAAGATGTCCTTATTAAGTCCACGTTAAGTGGTATAAGGATGTATTTTTTACAAAATTGTTTACCAAAGAAGATAGTTAAAATGATTTTCAGAAAGAAAAATTAATTTCTAAGTTACCCACCTTATTTTTGGAAAGAGTTAAAGACTTAAAGCATATCATCAAGAGATTATAAGATATGATTAATATAACTATAGTGAGTCAGCAGCCAAAGTGGTTGCAAATGGAATAAAGTGATGTAAAGATATAAAGTTACATAGAAAATTGCAAAAGGAAAAATTTTAAGGCAAAAAGGATTTAGGAGATTTTTATGAATAAGGGATAAGAAAAGGATGTTGTTTAGAAGAAAGCCACTAGATGCTTTTTATCAAAAGTAGGGAAAAAATGTAAGTTTATTTACTTAAAGGAAAAGAAAAGGCATAAGTTAAACTTGTAAACAAAAATCAAAAGGTAGATGTTAGTTATAAGTGCAAAAGGATTAGACATTTTTACGATCAGTGCACTACAACTAAAAGGCTATAGGAACTGTATGTTGATAAGAGTCTTGAAAGGTCTTTAATCCATATCTTCTTGTTTGTTGATTTAGGTAAAGAAGATATAGTGATAGAGAGAACATGATTGAGGTATTTTTCAATAAGCTTTATTTTGCTTTCTTGTATTCTTAGAAGAATACATTGGCTTGACTTATCAAAGAAATGATCAACCTTTGTGGTATCTTAAGATTGGGGCTTTTAGGACTTAGTTTCCTTAAGGTTTTGATTTGATCAACCTAACTTGTTTCCTAACTTTCTAGAGCGTGCATAACAAATTGATTTAAGAGTTCCTAGTGCAGGTCGCCTAGCGAGTTTTTTATCATATAAAGATGGATGTGGTTAATTACCACCAAGAAGGCAACTCTAATAGCTTTGATGAAAAGTCATACTTTGATGGAAAAGTTAATTATTATAAACCTTTATGCAAAAGTAATAGTTTATGAGTCCTAACAAAAGAATAATATATGATATTGGATCTCATTGAAAAAAATCTAGATCTAGAAGAGAGTGATTAGAAATCTATCTGCTTTCAATTAAGAGTTAGCAAGATAGGAAAAAAGTTAACCTAATTAGGGTTATAGCCATACTATTATTCAAAGAATAATAGGAAGACAAGAGTTCAAGTTTGAGATTAAAGAACTTGAACAAGAGCTCAAGGAATTAAGAGAGAGTTATACTTTAGAATTAGTAACTATGCATAAATTGGATGCCCAAAGTACCTTGGGAAAAGAACTAGATACGCTAAAATCTTCCTTAAAGGAAGAAGATGATTTTAATAATCTTTAATATGTCAATATGGTTAATAAAGTGATCACTCATAAATGACATACTAAGATAACAATCATAGTTAGTAAAGAATATTTATTCTCTGCCATATCTTTGATTGACTCAAGAGTTAATATGAATTGTATAAATGACCTTCAAAGTATTTCCAAAAAACTACTATGGGATTGAATACCGCTAATAAAAGTAAGCTTGTTATTTTTACAAGCTATTAGACACAACTATATATAATGAAGGAGTTTGTTTACAAATTGCTTTTGTTAAAAATCTTTCTCAAGAAGTTATTTTAAAAAATCCATTTTAGCATATGATTTGTCCTATTCAAAAAATATCTAAAGAGGGCATAGTTGTAAAAATAGATGTAAAGCTTATTAGTTTTAATTTTATTATTGAAGAACAATATATCAAAATAAGAATACTCTATAAAAGGAAGAGAAATATTTAAGTATTCCTCCAAAATGAAAAGTACTAATGAGTAATTAAGAAAAAAATCATTATGGTCAGTTGAGTTTATTAAGGGAAAATCTAAAGATTTTATAGATTTTCTAACTCAAATATTTTACATAGACAAATGAGTGAAAGACCCCTACTCCAAGGGACAATGTCCCTAGCCAAGATGGTTATTTCACCATCAAAAGATAGAGCTAGATCCTCTAAATCCAAAGACTTGGATACATTTTCAAAAAAAGCTTATGAGTGAGCAACAGATAAAGGGCTAACTTACCCATTTATTTCAAATTTTATGGAAATTTTATGTCATATTGAAAATAATTATACTAATCTTAAACCATATGAGGTTGCAAGATTTTATGTGAAAAGACAATATATATCCCCATCTCAAAATGAATAATTAATTTTATTATCAACAGATCCTAATTAAGATGAGATTAGTGGTTATTTAACCCATCAAAAGAGATTAGAGTTATTTAGATATCCATGACTAGGCTTAAGCCAAATTCAAAATTAAAAGGGTTATTTACCTTAACAAATGGCAAGGAGACTTATTAGCCTAAAATGAAATTATGGAATAGGGAAAGTTCAAATCTTTCAATTATTCTGATTACATTGAAGTTAAAATAGAGCTCTATTTTATGAATATAGACAAAGAAAGTTTAGTTGGTTTATTCAAATCCACTTTTCCCATGATATTACAAAATTCCCAAAATAGTTTAAAGTTTGGTTTTTCAAATGGGAACTACATTTCATTACTCTACCTAATAAGATAAAAACTATTTATGAATAGTTTAGTAAGAAGAATGAAGAGGTCAAAGACAAAATGATACTCTTTGTGACATTATATCATGTGCCTTGGATCATTAGATGGAACTATTCCATCATAGCTAAGCAAGTGAACTTAATGGGGGAAAAATTAACTCATATTGCTTGGCTAGCTCAATAAACCCATATTTATTGGTGGGAGAAATTTGATTTCTTTAGTAAAAAGGGTGTATACTATTAATAGAGTTATGGAATTGGGCCTTAGACCGCAAAAATTAGCCTCTTAGGCTCCCAAGACTCCAAAACAATTATTTAAAGAATTATTGAATTATGTACCAAAAGCAAAACTGTTAAAAATGATAACTACAACCTTATGAGAAGATAGTGGTAAACCAAAAAACTATCAGACTAGAGAATCCAAAGATGATATAATGTAGGACTCACAAGATCTATATGACATATGAAGATTGTATACAAAGCAATAAAAAGGGCATCAATGGAATTTAAACTAGATATTTCAAAAGCAAAAAGAATCTTCTTTTGGTGTCACTTCAAGTCAAGTTTTATTAAATTTAAAGGAATTTGCTTTTGCTTTTATTATTCATCACTTTTGCAAAAATAAATTCTTTTCCTATTGCCTTGTTATGACAGGCCTTTACTATAAAAAGGTGCTTTTCTTTGGCTAAGACACAACTCAATTTCTGATCTTCTTTTTCTCACTTGTAAAATATCTTCTCTTTTCTTGTAACTAGTAGCACCTATTAACAAAGAGTGTTTTTCTGTAAGTTTTCTTATTTTCTCTTACTTAATTGTCCTTATTTATTTCTCCTCTATTATGCTTGAAGTGTTTTGCTCAGTATGTTTGTTTTTATATCTTTCTATAGTATTTAAGAGGAGCCAAGTGGGAGTGGTATTAAAGCCTCGTTTCTACTTTTTGGGGGGAGAGAGATAGGCTATCATATAAAGTTTTGCTCATAATGTGTCCATTTGCTTCTACACCTTCAATACTTCAAATCCTTTAAATTCAATCAAATAAATAAGTCATTGATCTTGATTATCCTTACTTGAATTAAATGATTTAATTCTTGAATAATATGACTATCTCTTCATTTCTTGCCAACAAAGCTCATCCCTTTGTTGTTATGACTGATTGACAAAAGCTAATGTTCAAATTAACTTTTGTGTGTACACCTATCATTATATTCATTGTAACTATCCCCTTTATACACCTTTATAACCCTACATCTATTGAATTTCATCAAGCAAAAGAGTCATTAATGTCCATTAGCTTTTCTAAATTGTAAATAATGATTCAATACTTGAATAATGAGTCCATCCCTTTATATCTTCATTTACCCAAAATGAACTTGTAACCTACTTTCATGTCTACACCTAGCATTATTTTCACTGCATAAAATAGGTCAATACGTTCTTTTAATCTAATGAGAATCTTCTTAGGTCTCACACTGAGAGGGGGAGGGGTGAATTAGTTTGAGATGCTCACTTTTTACAAATCTTTTCGGATTAACCTTTGTGACTTGTTAGAGTTGATGATCCAATGTTTTATCTTTCTTCTTTATGTGATAGTGGCCATACAGATATCAATCAAATGTAAGCACTAAAGAACACATAGAGATTTTTACGTGGTTCACCCACAATGTGTGAGCTACGTCCACGGTGTATAAAATCACTCTTAAATCATACAATCCACTCTTGTTATCAAGGGATATAATTATGCTGTGGAAGGATTACTCCTTAACCATTTACAATGATCTCCCGATCACTAAGTTGATCTCTTGATCACTTAAGGTTTGATCTTTCAATCATTAGATGAGATGATCTCCCGATCACTCAATGGATTAATCTCCTAATCACTCCAAAGATATCCCACCCTTTTTCAACAAATTTATCAAAAGGTTTGTGACTAACACTTTCCTGAGGAAGATCACTTAATGTGCACAGGCTGCTAATGCAGAATGCATATCTTCCCCTTCCTCACTATTGGCTTTGCTAAGGCTTTGCCGATCTCTTCTCTGCAGGTTCTCTCCCTCTACTATCGGTATTGCCTTACCTGCTACCTTGACAGGATCTCTCCTCTGCTGTCGGTTCTACCTCCCTTGTTGCCTTGGCAGGTTTTCTCCTCCTGCTACCGGTGCTGCCTTCTTCAGGCTTAGTAGGTTCTCTTCCTTTATTGCCTCACTTGCTACCTTGGTAGGTTTCTTCCTTTATTGTTGGTGCTACCTCCCTGCTGCCTTGGCAAGTTGTCTCACCTATTACCTTAGCAAGTTGCCTCACTTGCTTCCTTGGTAAGTTCTCTTCCTTTACTACCAGTGCTACCTGCCCTGCTACTAGGGAACATTTTCTCCTCTGCTGCTGCAAGCTATTGAACCTACTGTCGAGACATGTTTTCTCCTTTGTTGCTGCAAGTTGTTGGACTTGCTGTTGGGATAAATTTTCTCCCCTTGCTGCTGGTTGTGTTTCTTGCCCTGCTACTGAGACACGTTGCTAGTTATGCTTGTTATTGGTTGTACTTGCAAGCTATAATTTCTAGTTGTACTCACTGGTATTATTGCCTGCACTTATTGTTATTGTTGCCTACACTTGCTGTTGCTATAATCTACAATTGCTAGTTGTCTGCTTGCAATTGCTAGTGCTGCAGGATATGTTACTGGGGTTATGGGTTGCTGCAGGTGTTATGGGCTACTGCAGGTGTTGCAGACTGCTACTGGTGTTGCAGGTTGCTGCTGGTGTTGTGGATTGCTAATGATGTTGTAAATTGCTGCTAGTGTTGCGAGCTGCTGCTGGTGTTACGGATTGCTAATGGTGTTGTGAATTGTTGCTGGTGTTGCAAGCTATTGTTGGTGTTGTGTAGGATATGCTGCTGGTGTTGCTTGCTGCAAGTTGCTGGTTTCTTTACTACAATTGCAGGATTCCTTGGATAGCTGCTACAACTCCTTCTCCCTTTGGTTGAGCTGGCTGCTGCCTTCTTCTTCTCCTTTTGTTTTGGTTGGCTGCTGCCTTCTTCTTTTTTT
>CM038596.1:6801749-6850027 GCA_021533255.1 Ceriops tagal
TTTTTTTGGTGTGGTTGCTACACACCTTCTTCTCTAGTTTGGTGTGGTTGCTACACGCCCTCTCCTCTGGTTGGTGTGGCTGTTGCATGTCTCCTTTACTAGTTTGGTGTTGCTGCTGGCTACTACTGTACCTCTCTTTGCTACAACTCTCTTGGCCGATCACTCTCTTCTTTGGTGGTTGCCTTTCTCTTTGCCGCTCAACCTCTCTTTAGCCAGCTGCACACCTTTTGTCGCTCAACCTCTTTTTGCCGTTCTCTCTCATAATTTTGCAGCACACATACATATCTTGAAAGATGCATAGTGGTATTTATAGAGCCTTGAGATTAGGGTTGCACACTCATCAATAGCCAACATTGATTCCTAAAGGTTGCTTTACAATCAATAGCCAAATTTGATTCCTAAAATTTAGGGTCAACAGTTAACATGGACTTCCTAAAATTTTGGGTCAATGGTCAAGAGTCAATGGTCAACCTTGATCCCTAAAATTTAGGGTCAACAGTCAACATTGACTCATCGACTTCAAGGTTAACCTACCATCAACAATTTTGCCCAATGACCTTTCTACATTTCAACGACATTTATAACATCAAATCAATACAAACAATTATGTGAGATAGTGTTGACAACAAATCTAACATTAGTCATAAAAAATGGGCACAACATAATCCATTAAATTATATCAAGCAAATGAGTCATTGATCTCAAATAGGTTTTCTTATAACTACTAAATGGTTCAATTCCTAAATAATTAGACAGTCTCATCAATTTTTGCTTACAATGTGTACTTTCATTTGTGCACCTTTGGCACCCCAAAATCCTTTGAATTCAATCAAACAAATGAGTCATTGATCTTGATTATCATATCTTATTGGTATTAAATGGTTTAATTCTTGAATAATATAACTGTCTCTTCATTTATCACCAACAAAGTTGTGCTTTGTTGCTACAACTCATTCACAGAAAAGGATACTTAAATCAATTTTTGTGCATATACTGAACATTATATTTATTGCAATTAGCCTATTTATACACCTTGAGAACTCTAAATCTATTGAATTCAATCAAGTAAAAGAGTTATTAATGTTTATATGTTTTCTAAATTGTGAATAATGATTCAATAAATATGCAATGAGTCCATCTCTTTATCTCTTCATTAACTGAAAATGAACTTGTAACTTACTTTAATGTTTACATCTAACATTATATTATTTTTACTACACAAAACATGTCAATACACCTTTGGTACTCATAATACATTAAATTATATCAAGCAAAAGAGTCATTGATATTAATTAGGTTTTCTTATCACTATTAAATGGTTTAATTCAAGAATAATGAGATTGTCTTATCAACTTTTGCTTACAATGTGCCCTTATGTTTGTACACCTTTGGCATCCCAAATCCTTTGAATTCAATTAAACAAATGAGTCATTGTTCTTAATTATCCTTTCTTATAGGTATTAAATGTTTAATTCTTGAATAACATGATTGTCTAGTCAACAAGGCTCCTCCTTTTGTTGTTAGGACTCATTCACACAAGATAATCTTGAAATTAACTTTTGTGCATACACTTAACATTATATTCATTGCAACAAGCCTATTTGTACACATTTGGAATAATGAATCTATTGAATTTGATCAAAGAAAGGAGTCATTAATAATCTTCATTAACTTTTCTAAATTGTATAGAATGATTTGATACTTGAATCATGAGTTTGTCTCTTCATTTCTCACTAGCAAGTATCCTCTTTTCACTATAGGGACTCATTAACACAAAATGGAGTTGTAAATTACTTTTATGCCTATACTTAACATTATTTTCATAGCAACAAGCAGGTCTATACATCTTTAATAATTTAAATATATTAAATTGTACCAAACAAATGAGTCATTGATCTTAATTATCATTTCATATAGGTATTGAATCGTTTAATTCTTGAACAATACGTTTATCTCTTAATTCCTTGGAAATAGGGCTTATCCTTTTCTTGTTAGCACTCATTCACATAAGATGATCTTAAAATTATTAACTTTTGTGCCTATATCTAATATTATATTCATTGCAATGAGTCTATTTGTACACCTTTGAAACTTTACATCTGTTGAATTCCATAAAGAAAAGGAGTCATAGATGTTGATTGACTTTCTTATAGGTATTAAATGGCTTAATTTCTAAATATGCACAGTAATTGATTTTAGAATAGTAACTCGTACCTTAAGTTTTCTTAATTCTTCTTTGAGCTCTTTTATTTCTCTTTTTAATTCATGTATTGAAGGTTCCTTGTTTTGGGATTGTTTCCCTTTCATTTGGTGGATGATATTTTCAAGGCTATAACCTCATTAAGACTCTACAACTTCTTTCTTAACTTGACGATTTTAACATTTTCTGAATAAGATAAAACATATGCAAAAATGGATTTCCCAAGATAACTTATTAAGAAGGATTTATAATGAGAATAACAAATTCCTTTATGGCATATAGTCTTATTAGAATGCTTGTGAGAAATTAACAAATGAAAGGATAAATTAACCCTTTATCAATAGCCCATTTATAAGCTTTTTAGGTTAATGGGTCTAAGTCTTTTGCCTTAGGTGTTCCTACTCCATCTTTTGCTAATGAAATAACCAAGTTTGCTGGACACATTGTCCCTTGAATCAAGGGTTTTTGGCTCTTTGATTCATGTAAAGAAATTGGTTAAATAGATTTTCAACCTTTTATAAATAAATCCAAATAATAAGAGTAAATAGGTTTCATAATACTTATAAGTACTTTCCTTTTAAATTTATAAATAGGGATTAAAAGAAAAGGTTTGGGGGCAGAGGGCAATATAGGAATTATGCTTTGTTTGCAGATCTCAGATTAAGGTTGACTTGCTTTTGTCAAGTTGTCATGTGAGCTAGGGAAGATGTATGTTTGGCATAAATCTTTGACAAGGCTGAATACTTTGACCATCTGAGAGATTTCTATGTAATGTGTGATGAGTGGAATACTTTGAAGGCTTTCATTTAAAGATAGTGGTAGTAGGCATTTGGTCCTTCTCACTAGTTTTCACTTCCAGATTCATCGTCACCATTTTCCTTAAGGCACATGGTTCTCTTGTTAGGACATATAAAGCCACATGACCCCTACCCAAACATCTAAAGCAGTTGATATCCCTAGTTTTTCCCTTCTCTTGGCTTCCCCCACTAGGTTTAAGTTTAGGTATCTCACACTTATATTTAGGGGTTGGTTTCTCCTCACTTTTCCCCTAACTCAATTTCTCACGAAATGTAGAACCCAAGACAAAGCTAATTTTAGAATTAGCCTTTCTCTTAAGTTATCTCTCCACCTTTATGGCAAGGTGTACTATGTCCTCTAATTCTACATAGTGCTATAACTCTACTACATTAGCTATGTTTCAGTTTAGTCCCTAAAGGAATCTAGCCATGGTGGCTTCTTTATCTTTCACTACATTAGCCTTAACTATAGCTATTTTCATCTCCTTATGGTACTCTTCTACACTCTTAAAACCTTGAGTAAGGCCTTGTAACCTATTATACAAGTCCCTATAATAAGAGTTAAGGACAAATATCTTCCTCATCAAATGTTTCAGCTTGATGGAAGCCATATTGTACCAGTTCAAATCAACAAAGGAATTTATGCTTTATAAAACCTTGGACCACCAATGACAAGGGCAAGGTCAAAGAAAATAAAGAAAGCACTCAACAACTTATTATGCGACATTTACATGCAAGAAATTGCTAGGCACGAATTAAGGATGATGAAGGCTTTACCAAGGCTTGCAAATGTGTCATCTATGGAGGAATATGAAAACCATGGCCTTAGGAAGGAAGTTGGAGCTGGTAGCCTATATGTTGGCATTTAAATGGGTTATTTTCATAGGTTATATTGTTATGTAGTGGGTTAGACGAATTTCAACATCTTAATGGGTTATTTTCGTGGGTTTATAATATTATTTAATAGGTTAGATGATTTTCCTTAATAAGCCCATCTTAACAACTAGGGTTTTGGGGGGTTAGCATATAAAAAGGGAAATATGGGATGGCTGAAGGAGGCATAATAGTTTTTAAAAGTGTATGAGCAATTTTCTCTAGTTCTTTGACAACTAATTATGAACTTTCAAACTTGAGTGTGTTGGTTCAATAGACTTATCTTCTTCAATGTTGTCATTGTTAGAAGTGGCGTATGAATTCTATAGTTCTAGTTCTTAATTGTTTATAATCATTAGGTTAGAACTCCAATCTTATACCAACATTGGTGTTGGGTTCCATTTACATACAATCGAAGTTCATATCAATTCAAAAGACTTTTGATGTTTTAAATGAGCATTTCATTTGGCCATATATGAAAAGGGATGTTAAAAGAATCTACACCATGTGTATCACCTATAGGTAAGCTAAGTCTAGGGTTTTGCCCCATGGTAGCTATGCCTTTAGAAATTCTTTATAAACCTTGGACCAATATATCTATGAATTTTATTCTTGGATTACCTAGGTCTATGAAGGGTCGAGATTGTATTCTTATTGTAGTTGACAGATTTTCAAAAATAGCGCATTTCATTACTTGCACCAAAACAAATGATGTCACACACATTGCAGACTTATTTTTTAAAGAGATTGTTCAGCTATATGGAGTACCAAAGTATATTGTGTCAAACCATGATACAAAAGTTTTGAGCCACTTTTGGAAGATATTGAGGGGGTAAGCCTAGAACAAAGTTGTTTTTTACAACTTGTCATCCATAAACAGATGGACAAATTGAGGTAATAAATCGAACTCTTAGTATGATGTTGCGTGCTATTATTGGTAAGAACTCTAGAACTTGGAAAAAAGGTTTGCCTTTTGTGGAGTTTGCTTATAATTGTGCTGTTCATAGTACTATGGGTTATTCTTCTTTCAAGCTTATATATGATTTTAATCCATTATCTCCTTTGGATTTAGTACCATTGCCTTATATAGGATAGGGTTAATTTAGATGGGAAAAGAAGGTTGAAGTGGTTAAGCAACTTTATGAGAAAGCTAGTCTTAACGTTGAGAGATAAACCAAATAGTATGAAACACAAGCCAACAAAGGTCATAAGCATATCACTTTTAAACCTGGTGATTAAGTTTGGGTACACTTGTGGAAGGGCAGATTTCTTATACAAAGGAAATCAAAGTTGCAACTAAGTAAAAATAGTCCTTTTCAAGTGGTGGCAAGAGTCAATGATAATTTATATAAACTTGACTTGCCATGTGAGTATAATATGAGTACAACATTTAATGTTTCTAACATTTTTCTTTTTGTCTTTGATGATATAAGTGTTGATTTAAGGACAAATCATTTTGAGGAGAGAGGGAATGATGGAAGTCATATTGTACCAGCTCAAATCAACAAGGGAGTTGATGCTTTACAAAATCTTGGACCACTAATGATAAGGCAAGATCAAAGAAAATAAAGGAAGTCCTCAATAACTTGTTGTACGACATTTACTTACAAGAAATTGCTAGGCATGAATTAAGGATGATGAAGGTTTTACCAGGGCTTGCAAATGTGTCATCTGTAAAGGAATATGAAAACTATGACCTTAAGAAGGAAGTTAAAGCTGGCAGCCTATATGTAGTGTTTTTATTATTATATAGTGGACTGGAAAAATTTCATTAATAAGCTTGGCTTAGCAACTAGGTTTTTTGGGGGTTAGCATATAAAAAGGGAAAAAGGATGGCTAGAGGAGGCAGAACAATTTTTATGAGTGCATGAGCTATTTTCTTTGGTTTTTTAAGAACTAATTCTGAACTTTCATACTTGAGTGTATTAGTTCAATAAACTTATCTTTTTCAACATTGTTGTTGTTAGGAGTGGCGTTTGAATCCTATAGTTCTTGTTCTTGGTTGTTTATAATTATTGGGTCAAAACTCTAATCCTTAAACCTTTGTTAGAATGATCCTATATTAATATTGGTGTTGGGTTTCGTTTACATATAATCAAAGTTTGTATTACAGCTCCTTCCATGTTTTTATAGTTCTTTCAAAGTTTCTTCTCCTAGTGGTATCCTATTGGTCCTACCATACTACAAATATAATCAGTGAAACCTACCACAACTAACTTCATTTTCTTTTCCTTGGAGAAGTTGTGGCACCCATAAATTAATTCCAACCTATGTTCCTAATCCAAATAGACATTAGGATCAACTTTCCCTTGAAAAGAAGGTATTTTCATTTTAATACTACTAAGATTTTTGTTTACCCCTTCTTCCCTCTTAGTCCTTCGCTTATAATTTTCAGTATACCTATCATTCTCAATTCCATTACCATAGATTCCTTTACCTATTCTACTACCTCGACCCCTTCTATAACTTCTTTTAAGGTTATTGCCCTTTTTATACTCATCTTCATCCTCTTCACTAAACTTCGACTCTAATGGTGCATGTACCACTCTCCTAGCTACCCTCCCAAGTCTCCTGTTAGACTCCCTTTCAATTCTCTTCACTCTATCCCACATTTCAACAAACATAAACTCTATTCTCTCAAACTTCCCCTCTAAGGCTTTCATAAAAAATTTAAGGTCTGGTACGGCTAATTCCTCCTCTTCCTTAGTAAGGCTATCAGTTTTATCATGGGACATGTTTACAACACTAGAAAATGATAAATAATAGAAAATTTAATCCTCTCAAATCACTTCCTAATGTGTTTACACTCCACTCAATGTGTTTCACATAATCAATTGTAATTTCACACTCAAAAGCTTTTTCAAAAGGTTTTGAGCAAACTAAATTTGATCAAACAAAACTTGAATATATCAATCTTAGACCTACCTCTTCAAAGAAGTGATTCAATCAAGGAAGATGAGCAATAAAGCAAACAAAATGACAAGGAATTTGATGATATAAGCAATGCAATTGAACAGCAATTGATTATTGAATATAATCGAGTAAATAACCAATTGATTAATGAAGCTAATTTTTTTTTGGTTAACAAACGAGTATTTGTACAGAAGGAATGAAAAGGAGAAGCAAAATATAAGAAACACACAATATATTTTTTATTTTATTTTAGTTAACTAATGGGTATTTCTATAGAACAAATGAACAGCAGTAGCAAAACACAAGAAATACATGAAGTTTTTTCCTTTTTTGTATTTATAATTCAACCAATAAAGAAAAACACACAAAAAAGATGATGACAAAAGGATAACTAACCTGAGTTAAAGCCAAAGTTCTGATACCAAATGATATGAACTTCAATTATAATAAACCAGAACCCAACACCAAAATTGATGTCACTAGGATCATTCTAAGATAAGTTATGAAATAAACAATTCTTACCCAATAATTATAAAGCAACCATGAACCAGAATTATAATAAGATTAGATGCCACTCTTATGCAACACAAGGTTGAAGAAGATAAGTGTATGAAAAACACAATCAAGCATACAAATCAATAAGTTCACAAAGAACCAATGGAAAAGATGCTCATTTGTATTGAAACTTGAGAGAAAACAATGTCTTTTGTAGTTGTAAAGTTGTATTTTAATGTCCCTCTACCCCCCCCAAAAGTTACAGTCATATTTATAAACATATACAATACACAAACCTTAGTTACCATATAGGTTTATGACCTATTAGTGAAATATAACGCAAGCCCGCAAAGTCTCACAACTTTTTGCTGCTTGTTGTTTTCTATTGTGTCGTTGCTTCTTATTTTCTGCTGTGCCACTGTCTGTTGTTTTCTGTTGTACCGCTGCTTGTTATTTTCTACTACACTTTTGCCTATTGTTTTTTGCTATGCCACAGCCTGTTATTTTCTATTGTGCCTTTGCTTATTGTTTTCTATTATGCCACTTTCTCCCTCTGCACATTTTCTCCTCTACAGGTTCTCTCCTTTGTAAGTTCTCTCCTTTTCAGATTTTGGTCAAGCTTTTCTACAACTATCTCACTTTTCTTTCTATTTTGTTTCTACCACTCACAGCTTTTTGTTATTGGTCCTCTCCTCTTTCTGCAGCTCAACCTATTGGTTATGCTCTTTACAGGTTTTCTGCCCTCTCTCTGCTTTTTTTTTTTTTTGGCTACAGTTCTCTATGCCGTTCACAACTCTCTGCAGTTCTCTATGCTATTCACAGCACTCTGCAATTCTTTATGTTATGCCACTCTCCATTTTTCTTTCTCTGTTGTGCCCTCTCTCATGTTCTACAATTAACCCTTTCTTAACAATTGCACGTGTATTTATAAGCCTTGAGTTTAGGGTTACCCTATCATCAATAGTCAGCATTAATTCCTTAAATTTAGGGTTGCCTTATCATCAACAATCAGCATTAATTTTAAGGTCAACGGTCAACATTGACTCCTATAATTTATGGTCAACAGTCAGCATTGACTCCTACAATTCAAGGTCAACGGTTAGCAATACCAATCTAGTATGCATCTACACAACCACCTTGGGGTCAATATTCTGGTCATCTTCAGACAGTGCAGCACCACTTGCTCAACGCTTTCTTTGCTTTCTTTTCATCCATTGTTTTCTTTATCCTTTCCTTAATTTCTCAGAGAGCAGCTTCCCTGGTAGCATCACAAGCTACTGGCTTTTTATTTTGCCTCTTATGGATAACATCTAAGCTAGCACCCACAATGGATCTAAACTATGGCTTCTTGGTAGTACGTCACCTCTTCCTTGCAGCCTCTTAAACAATTTCCTTCTTATGTTGTTTCTTATACATGGTCGTTCATGTAAGCTTTGATGGCTTTAACCTGTTGTGGAAGTACCTCTTGCATTTTCAATTGGCAAACAAGAACACCTGAGAATTTGAATGAATGAATCTGATGCCTTTCCCAAGATAAATCTTATCCCCACTAAAATAACAGAACTCTGTCTTGAGAACCATGGCTGCTTCTCTAACGCAGTTGTTGCTAGAGTTGTTGCGGCTAGCTTTGCTAGGATTACATCTCTTGATCTGTCTAAGCAACCATTCCTACCAATACCAACTTCCCTTAACCCTTGAATGAATCAATTGTCAACACTTTATAATGCAGTAAACACATCTCAAAGGCACTCTTAACATCAAATCAACAAGGACACATATATAAGATGTTGTTGACAACAAATTCAACATTAGCCATCAAAGATGGACTCAACAATCTCCCTTTTTGGATTTGTTGGTAACATAATAAATCCAAAAATCAACAATTAAGCACAAGCAGCAACTTTTGACATTCATAGCTCCTCCTAAGACATACATCTCCCTTTTTGCATGTGGGCATGATACCAATTGGAACCAAACTCAATTTTTCAATCCCCTTCACAATTTCTCCCCCTTAATTTGATTTTCGGATTTGGATTTATCAAGCTACTCCCCTTTTTAATTAATATATACTCTTTTGGGATTTACGCAAAATATCTCCCCCTTTGAAAACAAATTCAAAGAATAATATAAGAGGGAAAGGGAGGAGGGTTAGAGGTATACCTTAACCTCTAGAGGGTGGCTAAATATATAAGTTCAGCCTTAACTTCTAGAACTTCTCTCTTGATAGAGGTTTGGTGAATATATCTGAATGAATGAGCTCTAATGGCTTCTTTGTTTGAATCTCCAGATTTTTATGGGTAGCATTCACCATCTTCCCTTTTTGACAACTGCTTCAAATGGTATTTCTTTCTCTTCTTAGCTTGGGTACATCTTTCACAGCTTCATTTTGGGACAATTTGTTTAGCCCCTTTTGTCCAAGATGTCCCAATCTCCTATATCATAACAAATTTTCATCTTTGGTACTCATGTAGCATGTGTTTTTGTTGCTAGAAACTTGGTGCAAGTTTCCATTTGTTTTTTCTCCCTTTGTAAGGACAGCACCATCACTTAATCTTTTTACCATGTAGCCATTCTTGCTAAAAGTAACTTCATGCCCATCATCACAAAGTTGGGTAACAATGATTAGATTGTATTTTAGCCCTTCAACATAAAGCAGTTCCTCTAATTTCAACATTTTTGCACTAATTTCAGCAACACCAACACCTTTAATCTTTAAAGTGTCATTATTGCCAAGTGTAATAACCCTCTATCATATTTTTCTACTTCCTTCAGCACCTTGGAGTCTCCTGTCATGTGTCAAGAGTAGCCAATGTCAAAGATCCATGGCTTTTCTTTCTTGGAAACTTTTAAGGCTACTTCCACAACTGTAGCCATTTCCCCTCTTTTTCTTCTTCTTTGGCCAAACATAGGAGCATATGCAGGTGTTTTCCTTTGCATTCTTTGACTGGGCAGTAATGTCAAGCATTCCTCAATAGTATGTTCAGCCTTTTCACATCTTTCACAAATTTCTTCCAACATATCAAATCTGTTTCTTAGTGAAATTTGACTTTTTTTTCACTTGAGGCTGTCTCCTTCCTCGATAGAGTCTTCCCTTAGACTCTTGCCTCACATTCCTCTTTATTATAAGCCCGTTACTCCAACACACACTAGCCTAGTGCCCATACTTACTATAACATCAGCAAAATCCTTCAAATCTGAATTTTCCTCTTTCAACAAGTTCATGTCTTGAATCTTTAACAATTGTTGTGGCAACTTTCTTTCTATCTTTGACAACCTATCTCCTTTGAATAGGAGTTTTCATCATCTCTATCCTAACCCATTTTAGCTTAGGTTGGTTTCTTTTCTCCGTAATAGCAAAATTTTTATTTAGCTTCTTGAGATTCTTTACCTCCTTTTCCAACTTGCTATTTTTGTGCAAACAAGCTCTCAATTTATTCTCAAGTTACTATACCAACTCTTTCTCTTCCTCTTTGGCTGATTCCTCATCACTTAAGGATTCTTTTTCATCATTTACTTGTGCAACCAGCACATTTTCTACAGCATCATCATCAGAATCATCATTAACTTCTTCTTCAGAATCTTCTTTATCTAGCTTGCTTAAAAAATTTCTTCTTTTGGATCTAAAGAGTTTCTTTTTCCCTTTGGCACTTGAATTCCCAACTTTAGAATTGCTGGATTTCTTTGTTCTCCTTCTTGAGGCAGGCTTATCATTGTCGTCACTATCTGCTTTTTTTCCCTTTAGGTAGTCCACAACAAAGTGACTAATTACTCAATAACTAAAGCACTTCAAGGGTGATTTTCCTTTGTACTTCCCTTTTCCTTTCCTTACATTTTTGGTGATATATGCCATGACTTTATCAAATTTAATATCACCATCTGCTTCTTCAAAGTTGTCAGATTTTTCTTCTTATTCTTTAATCTTTAATTTCTTCATTGCCTTAAAGGCCAACTACTTCTCTGCCTTCGGCTTCTTTTCTTTCTTTATTGGGGCTATTCTCATTTCATAAGCTACCAATGTACTGTGTAAATCATCCAGGGGTAGCCTATCCAAATCACTATTTTCTATGGAGGAAACTTTGGCATTAAGAGTTTCTGGTAAGGTTCTAAGTATCTTCCTTAACATAGTAGCATCGTTGATCTCCTCTCCATAGCCTCTAATGGAACATACAATTTCATTTACTCTTATAAAGAAGGCATCCACCAATTCATCACTCAACATTTTTATATCTTCAAATCTGCTTCTCCAAATTTATAACTTGGCTTTCTTCACAACCTTATCTCCTTTATAAATATTCTTTAATTTGTCCCATATTTGTTTGGTTGTGTTGCATCCCATTACTTTAGTGAATTCTTTGTCTGATAAGGAGGCATACAAGGCATTTCTAGCCTTTTCATCATACTCTAAATTCTTCTTATCAGTAGGTGTCATAACAACACCTTCAACAATAAGAGTGAAGCCACTAACAGTAGATTCAAAACATTCAAAACATTCAAACCAAGTGATAGTAGATATAAGAGCATTTGCATAATAGATAATTTTGTCTATTAAAAGTATGAATGCCCTTGCTATTAAGACTATTTATGCTCTTCATGATATTAACCGGCGGTAGATGTAAAGATTCTTAGCAGCAACAAAAAATTTTCAGATCTAAGTAGAATGGATCAATAAAGGAACCTAAGGCTTTAATACTAATTGATAAGGACCTTCTTAGGTCTCACACTAAGAGGGGGAGGGGGTGAATCAATGTGAGATGTTTACTTTTTACAAATCTATCCAGATTAAACCTTTGTGACCTCGTAAAGTCTATGATCCAATTTTATCTTACTCCTTTATGTGAGAATGGCCATATGAATATGAAGCTAGCATATGCACCTCAGAACACACAAAATTTTTACGTGGTTCACCCATAATGTATGAGCTACATCCATAGTGTAATAAGATTACTCTTAGATCACACAATCCACTCTTGTTATCAACGGATACAGCTGATGTTATGGAAGGATCTCCCTTTAACCACTTACAATGATCTCCTAATCACTCTAAGAGTTTCTTGAGAAAGATCTCTCCATGTGCACAGGCTGCTATGACAGTAAACTGATATTCTCCTTTCTCTTTACTGTTTTCTCCTTCCTTACTACTGGTCTCAAGTTTTCTGCTATTCTCTCCTTCTTTACTGTCAGTCTTAACCTTCTGCATTGCTGGTCTCTACCTTCTAGAATGCTGGTCTCTACCTTTTTTACTGTTGGTCTCTACCTTCTACACTACCGATCACAGCTTCCTGCTCTACTGGTCTTTGCCTTCTACACTGTGGGTCTTTACTTCTACATTACGGGTCTCTACATTCTACATTGCTAGTCACAGCTTCCTACTGTTGTCTTGTTTTTCTCTTTTATTTCTACCGCTCATAACTTTTTGCTGCTTGTTGTTTTTCGCTGTGTCACTACCTGTTGTTTTTTACTGTGTCACTGCCTGTTGTTTTCTACTATGCCATTGTTATTTTTTGCTATGCCACAGCTTGTTATTTTCTACTGTACTACTGCCTATTGTTTTTTGTTGTGGTGTGCTTTCTCCTTCTATATGTTTTACTTAAGCTTTTCTATTGTTGTCACTCTTTTCTTTCTGTTTTGTTTCTACCACTTGCAGCTTCTTGCTGCTCACAGCTTCTTGTTATTGGTCCTCTCCTCTTTCTGCAACTCACCTTATTAGTTTTGCTCTTTGTAGGTTTTTTGCCCTCTCTTTATTGTTTTTCTTTTGCTACAATACTTTATGTCGTTCATAACACTTTGTAGTTCTCTATGTTCTACTACTCTCTATTTTTCTTTTTCTATCATGCCGTCTCTCATGTTCCATAGCTAACCCTTTATTAACAGCTGCATATGTATTTATAAGCCTTGAGTTTAGGGTTGCCCTATCATCAATAGTCAATATTGATTCCTTAAATTTAGGGTTGCCCTAACATCAACAGTCAACATTAATTCCTTAAATTTAGGGTCAACGGTCAGTATTGACTCCTAGAATTTAGGGTCAACGGTCAGCAATACCAATCTGGTATGCATATGCACAGCCACCTTGGGGTCAATATTCTGGCCATCTCCAGATAGTGTAGCACCACTAACTTAACACTTTCTTTGCTATCTTTTCATCCTTTGTTTCTTGATCCTTTCCTTAATTTCTTGGAGAGCAGCTTCCCTGGCAATATCACAAACTTCTGGTTTTCAATTCTCCTTTTCTCGATAACCTTTAAGCTGGCACCCATAATGGACTTAGAGTATGGCTTCTTGGTAGTATGTTGCCTCTTCCTTGTAACCTCTTAAGCAATGTCCTTTTTAAGTTGCTTCCTATACATGGTCGTTCATGTAAGCTTTGATGGCTTTACCTTATTGTGGAAGTACCTTTTGCATTTTGAATTGGCAAACAGGAACACCTGATAATCTAAATGAATGAATTTGATGCCTTCCTAGGATAAATCTTAGCCCCACTAAACAGCAGAGCTCCTTCTTGAGAACCATGGTTGCTGCTCTAATGCAGTTGTTGCTGGAGCTGCTGCAATTGGCTTTGCTAGGATTACATCTCTTGACCTGTCTAAGCAACCATTCCTACCAATATCGTCTTCCTTAACCCTTGAATGAATTAGTTGCCAACAATTTGTAAATGCAGCAAACACATCTGTTGTTCCCACAACCTTGTATGGGTTATAATTGTTGTCAACCAGATTTAAGTGTGCAAGCAGAAGTGGCTCATTCAAGCGTTCAAGGGATGAGTTTTCAGTAGAAAGAAAGGTGCAAGAAAAATAAATTAAGAAGGAGGATAATGCTGAATTTTGAATGGAACAGTAATATGAAGCCACATGGAGGGGCAAGAAAGGAAATTCGCCGCAACTCCAGTAAACCCTACTAGGGTTTGCATAGAATGGAGTATATAAACCGGTAGAGCAAGAGAAGAAAAAATGTTGGAGAGAAACGAGAGAGCACACCACCGTAAGAGACACAGCCACCACCATAAGAGAGATACACACCGCCATAAGAGAGAAAGCCACCACTAGGAGAGCAAACCAAAAACACCACCGGGAGAGCAAAACAAAGACACCACCGGGAGAGCAAAATGTGAAAGACAACCGGGGGAGCGAAACGTGAAAGACAACTGGGAGAGCAAAATGTGAAAGAGAAAATGTTGGAGAGAAACGGGAGAGCACACCACCGAAGATAGAAACAGCCACCACCGTAAGAGAGGAAGCCACCACCGTAAGAGAGAGAAAGCAACCACCAGGAGAGCAAAACCAGAACACACCACTGGGAGAGCAAACCAGAAAACACCACCGGGAGAGCAAACCAGAACACACCACTGGGAGAGCAGATCAGAAACGGACCACCCGAATAAAAGACAGCAGACCTGGAGAAGGTGAGACATTAAAGCAAACCAGACATGGAAACCAGACCAGGTGAGAGGACGTGAGACTTGGAGAAGGTGAGACATTAGAGTAGACCAAACCTGGAGAAAGAGAGGACGTGAGACCTGGAGAAGGTGAGACATTAGAGCAGACCAGACCTAGAAACCAGACCAGGTGAGACCAGACTTGGTATCCGTGAGACCACCCGGAAGAGAAGACAACAAACTAGAATGTGAGACGTGAACTAGAAAAACCAGAAGTGTGAGGTGGCTGAGAAACGTGAACCAGAAAAACCAGAAGTGTGAGGCGGCCAAGAAACGTGAAACGACAAACCAGAAGCGTGGTGCAGGCCAAGAGACGTGAAACGGCAGACCAAGAGCGTGGTGTAGGCCGAGAGACATGATACAGCAGACCAGAAGCATGAGGCAGTCCGTGAGATGTAAAACGGCAGACCAGTAGCGTGAGGCAGGCCGTGAAACGTGAAATGACAGACCTGAAGCGTGAGTGCAGGCCGTGAGACGCTGAGACGGTGAGACCAGGAGTTGGGTGAGACAACCTAAAGAAGAAATTCGGTGTAGCATTTGAGAGAACTCAACGTATTTCCATATTTCTTCAAGAGAGGTTAGAGAGAGTTTTGGTGATCTTCCAAGTGGTAGTGAAGCAGCCTATTCAAATCAATCAGACGCAACACAAGCTAGAAGAAGGGTAGACACAGTAAATGACACTCTTTGTATTGCGATTGCTTTGTATTTGCAATAGTGAAAGGAGTAGAAAATTAAGACATCCATTGTAATCATAGGGAATACCACACTGGTGTTCTCAAGTATAGTGGATTGTCTAGGTAGAGGAAGAATCCCTACCACCGTGGAGTACGTTACATTGACGAAACCGTGTAAATCTCTCATGTCCTTACTTTGAATTTACATTCTGTGTTTTGAATTGAGTTGTGAACGCAGTTAAAGAATCATCAAACCCATAACCTAAAAGAAGACCTAATCCAGAACAACCAATCCGTTTAATAAGCAAGGTGTCTGAAAGGTAACTTTGGGGACTATTGTGACTAATAGGTAACAATAGATCTACCTTAGTTGAATCTGAGAAAGAGTTCATTTCTAAGAAGAGTTTGAAGTTGTTCACCTATTAATTAAAAAGAAGGGGTGTAATACTGATTCACCCCCCCTTTCAGTATTACAGACTAGTAGATCCTAGGGTGAAGTAAGGAACTTCAACATCTCAAAGGCATTCATAACATCAAATCAACAAGGACACACATATGAGATGTTGTTAACAACAAATCCAACATTAGACATCAAACATGAGCACAACAAAATACCTTGAAAAACTTCTAAAAACCTTTGAAAACTAGCCTAAAACACTTGAACATCCAAACCTCAGTAAGGTTCCTTACAATCTTATTGAAATCCTTTCAAAACAAAAATCAAAAGCCCTAAACCCAACCTTTTAGGACCTCTAAAAGATATCAAAACCTTCAAAATTGAACTCAAATAGCTCAAAAAAAAAAAACTAAAGAAGGGGAGCAGAAGCATACAATTTCTTCTTTCAAATCACCATGAAAACTTTAAACCTAATAAACCAGAAGAACCAAAAGAATTTCAAAACCTTGAAAATATAAAAAAAAATCCCAAAAGATTTTTTATTTGCCCTTAAGCAGATAACTTTTAGGAAATACTTGATAAAAGTTTCTCTTGTTTTTTTTTTGATGATTTTAAAATTGATACTATTGCTCTTTTTGAGACTAATGCAGATTTAAATTGTATTAAACAGAGCATAGTACCAAAAAGGTTTCAAAAAAAAAAAAACAAATGAAAAATTTTCTACTACCAAAAATTCCAAAATGGTGATTTCTAGCAAAACTACTGCTTCCATTGAAAATCAAAATTTCAAAATCAAAAGTAGTTTTTTCTTGTTGAAAACATGCATTATATTGTTATTCTAAGGGCCCCTTTCATAAATCTAAACTCCTTATTTTGTTAATTATGATAGCTATTAAGCCCATCTTTGATGGCTAATGCTAAATTTATTGTCAACAATATCTCATATATTTGTCCTTATTGATTTGATGTTGTAAATGCCATTGAGATGTAGAGAGATCATTTGTCAAAACTGTTGATGGTAAGTTAACCCTAAATTTAATTAGTCAATGTTAACCATTGACCCTAAATTTTAAGAGTTAATACTAACCGTTGACCCTAAATTTTGAGAATCAATGCTGACCATTGATTGTAGGGCAACCTTTGGGAATCAATGTTGACTATTGAGATAGGGCAACCCTAAACTCAAAGCTTATAAATATATCTATGTAGCTGTTAAGAGAGGTGTGTGCTATAGAAACGTAATAGAGAAACAGAGAGAATGGTAGAGAGCAGCCACCAAAAAGAAAAGGAGCAAAATAGCAAAGAGCAGCCACCAAAAAGAATAGGTAAGGTGAATGGCAAGAGGTTATGTGTTGCAGACTATAAGAGAGAACACCAAGAGGAAGAAACTGTTTGAGTTGTAGAACGCCAAGAGGAAGAAACCATGTGAGCTGCAGAACACCAGGAGGAAGAAACTGTGTATTTTGCAAAACAAAAGAGAGTGCAGTGGCAGAAAGAAATAATAGTAGCATCAAAGGAAGAAGGAAAGTGCAGAGGCAGAAGGATATAGTAGTAACACCAAAAGAGAAGGAGAGTGTAGTAGTAGAAGGAAACAGTAGCAGCACCAGAGGAAAAAGGAGAGTGTAACGGTAGAAGGAAATAGCAATGGCACCAAAGAAAAAAAGAGGTAGCAACTGCAGTAGAAGCAAAAAGATTGCAGCAACAAAAGCAGAAAAGGAAGAAGGAGGTAGCAGTAAAAAAGGAAGAAGGAGGCAACAATAGAAAAGGAAGAAGGAGGAAGCAATAGAAAAGGAAGAAGGAGCCAATAGCAGAAAAGAAAAAGCAGTAGTTGTAATAAGAAGGAGAAAGCCTCCAGCAGTAAAAGAGAATGAGAGAGTGCATAGCAGAAGAGTCAGCAGTGGCAGTAAGACAAAGATAACCCGTAATGGAGAGAACCTACAGAGAAGAGAATTGATAAAGACCTTCTTAGGTCTCACACTAAGAGGGGGGTGAATTAGTGTGAGACATTCACTTTTTATAAATCTATTCGAATTTAACCTTTATGACTTGTTAGAGCCGATGATCTAATTTTTATCTTTCTCCTTTATGTGAGATCGGTCGTATGAATATCAATCAAATGTAAGCACTTAAGAACACATAACAATTTTTACGTGGTTCACCCACAATGTGTGAGTTACATCCACGGTGTGATAGGATCACTCTTAAATCACATAATCCACTCTTATTATCAAGGGATACAATTTGGTTGTGGAAGGATCACTCCTTAACTACTTACAATGATCTCCCAATCACTCAATGGATTGATCTCCCGATCACTCTAAGGGTATCCCTTCTTTTTTCAACAAGTTTATCAAAAGGTTTATAATGACAACTTTCTTGGAGAAAGATCACTCAATGTGTATAGGCTGCTAGTGCAAAACGCGGATCTTCTCCTTCCTCACTACCAGTCTTTACTTAGGCTTTGCCGATCTCTTCTTTACAAGTTATCTTTACTACAGGTTATCTTTGTTGCAAGTTCTCTCCCCTAGCTAGTTCTCTCCGCTGCTGGTTATCTCCACTACAAGTTCTTACCCCTTGCTATCGGTGTTGCCTTACTTACTACCTCGGCAGGATCTCTCCTTTACTGCCAATGCTA
This sequence comes from Ceriops tagal, assembly GCA_021533255.1. Classification (NCBI taxonomy): domain Eukaryota; kingdom Viridiplantae; phylum Streptophyta; class Magnoliopsida; order Malpighiales; family Rhizophoraceae; genus Ceriops; species Ceriops tagal. The sequence goes on from CM038596.1 coordinate 6,820,166, forward strand.
CCCCCCTACTGCTTCGAGAGGTTCTCTCCTTTTGCTGTCAGTGCCGCCTCCTTCGACCTTAGCAAGTTCTCTTCCCCAATTGTCAGTGTTGCCTCTCCTACTACCTTGGTAAGTTTCTTCATCAACTGCCGATGCTGCCTCTCTTATTGCCTTGGTAGGATCTCTCCTCTGCTGCTAGTGCTACCTCCCTTACCACCTTGGCAAGTTCTCTCCTCCTACTGTCAGTACTGCCTCTCTTGCTACCTTGGCCCTTTACTGCTGCTACAAGCTACCAAACTTACTGCCTAGGCACGCTTTCTCCTCTGTAAGCTGTCAGGCATGTTTTCTCCTTTACTGCTGCAAGCTGCCAGACTTGCTACTGGGGCATGCTTTCACCTCTACTGCTACAAGCTACTGGATTTGCTATCGGGACACGTTTTCCCCTTGATTACTACAAGCTACTGGACTTGCTGTCGGGATATGTTCTCTCCTCGGCTACTGTAAGTTGTCGGACTTGTTGCTATTATTGCCTGTACATGCTACTATCGCTACCTGTATGTTCTGCTATTGCTGTCGATACATGTTGCTATTGCTACCTGCAAGTTCTATTATCATTGTCCCCACATACTACTCTTGCTGCCTTCATGTTCAGCTATCACTATCTGCACGTGCTGCTCTCACTGCTTGCACATTTTGCTATTGCGATCCTCAGGTGCTGTTATCGCTGCCTGCATGTTCTGCAATCACTGTTTGCACGTGGTGCTATCACTACTTGCACATTCTGCTTTTACTATCCACACATGCTATTATTGCTCCTTACACGTTCTACTTTTATTGCCTACATGTGCACAGGTTGCTATTACTGTCTACATGCATTGCTATCACTCCTTGCACATTTTGCTTTTGCTATCACTCCCACAATTTTCAGCTACTATTTTGCTTGCTCTTGCTACCAAAGGTTGCTGCTGTGTGTGCTACAACTAGTGGACGTGTTGCACTGATTGGGATTGCCTACTAAACATGCTACAATCGCTGTGATTGCCTGCTGCACATGTTGTAATTTCTAGGATTGTAGGCTACTGGATGCACTACAATTTCTTAGATTTCAGGTTGCTGGACATGCTGCGATTTTTGGGATTGTAGGCTGCTTGACATGCTGCTGGTGCAGGGACACTTGCTGGAGTTGCTACTAGTACAGGTACACTTACAGGAGTTACCGCAATTTGTAGATTCTAGTTTTGCTTGCACCTTCTGCTGGTTTGCCTCCCTTGCTATCGGATTGCACCTTCTGCTAGATCATGCTGCTACACCTTTCCTTGCTGTGGCCAGATGCTACACCTCTACTTGGTGTGGTTGACTGCTATACCTCTCCTTGGTGTGGCCAGCTATTGCACCTCTCCTTGGCGCCTTTCTCTCTTAGCCGGCTACTGCAATTAGGTTTTCCTTTCTCTCAAACAATTCTACAACACATACTTGTCCTGCAAGGTGCTTAGGGTTATTTATAGAGCCTTAAGATTAAGATTACACAATCATCAACGGTCATTGTTGATTCCCAAAGGTTGCCTTACAATCAACGGCCAAATTTAATTCCTAAAATTTAGGATCAACGAACAACCTTGACCCTTAAAAATTAGAATCAATGGTCAATATTGACTCATTGACTTTAGTTGACCTACCATCAATGATTTTGACCAATGACTTCTATGCATCTTAACAATATTCAAAACATCAAATCAACATGAGCAACAATGTCAGATGCTATTGACAACAAATCCAACATTAGCCATAAAAAATGGGCTCAACAATCTCCTCCTTTGGATTAGTTGGCAACACATTAAATCCAACAATACACATATAATAACCTTTGACATTCATAGCTCCCCTTGAAACATGTATCTCCTTTGACTAGGTTTAATCAAAACCTTTTTATAAACTTCTTGAAAAAAGTGTGGGAGACCCTTGGAGTGATCGAGAAATCAACTCCTTAAGTGATCAAGAGATCATTATAAGTAGTTAAGGAGTGATCCTTCCATAAGTGGTTAAGGAGTGATTCTTTCACAACATAGCTGTATCCTTTGATAACAAGAATGGATTGTATAATTTAGGAGTGATCCTATCACACCGTAGATGTAGCTCACACATTGTGGGTGAATCACATAAAAATTTTGTGTGTTTTTGGGTGCTCACGCTTAATTGATATCCATACGGCCGCTCTCACATAAAGAAGCAAGATAAAAATTGAATCATTGACTCTAACAAGTCACAGAGGTTAATCCGAACAGATTTGTAAAATGTAAACATCTCACACTAATTCACCCCTCCCCCTTTCAGTGTGAGACCTAAAAAGGTCCTCATCAAGACCATAAACTTTAACAGGTTTGTAAAAAGTAAACATCTCATACTAATTCACCCCCTCCCCCTCTCAGTGTGAGACCCCAGAAGGTCCTTATCACTATGCACAACTTTATTATAGGCAAACTCCACAAATGGTAAGTACTCTTCCCAAGTGTTAGAATTTTTACCAATTACAGCACGTAGTACAATACCAAGAGTACGATTAACTACCTCAATCTAACCATCAGTCTGTGGATGGCACGTTGTAGAGAAAAGCAATTTTGTGTCAAGCTTACCCTAAAGTGTCCTCCAAAAATGACTTAGAGACTTGGTATCACGATCAGACACAATACTCTTTGTTACTTCATGAAGTCTAACAATTGGCTTGAAAAATAGGTCAACAATTTGTGTGGCATTATTCGTTTTATAGCAAGCAATGAAGTGTGCCATCTTAGAAAACCTGTCAACTACAACAAAGATACAATCTTGACCCTTTTTAGACCTTGGTAAACCAAGCACAAAATCCATTGAAATAGCAATCCAAGGTTCGCTAGGGACCTCTAAAGGCATGTACTTACCATTGGGTAATACTTTAGACTTTGCCTGCTTACAAGTGATCCATTTTGCACAAATTTGTTCAACATCACGTGTCATATGTGTCAAAAGAAATGTTCACTCAAAACATCTAAAGTCTTTTGAATATTAAAATGACCCCTCAAACCTCCCCTACGAGCCTCTTGCACAAGCAATTCTTTAATAGACCCTTGAGGAATACATAATTTATTTTCACTAAACAAGTAACCCCCATGTCTATAGAATTTACCAAAGCTGATATTCTCACAAATAGCATAAACATTACCAAAATTAGCATCTGTAGCATACAAGTCAATGATGTGCTCAAAACCTAATAATCTAGTGCTTAAGGTGCTAATTAAGGTGTACTTATGAGATAATGCATCAACAACCACATTTTCCTTACCCACCTTGTATTAAATCACATAAGGAAATGTTTCTATGAATTCCATCCACTTTACATGTCTTTTGTTTAATTTACCTTGACCCTTTAAATGTTTTAGTGACTCATTATTAGTGTGAATTACAAATTCTTTAGGCCAAAGGTAGTGCTGCCAAGTTTCTAAAGTTCTAATAAGTGCATATAATTCCCTATCATAAGTTGGATAATTTAATGTAGCCTCACTTAACTTTTTACTAAAGAATGCTATGGGACATTTCTCTTGCATGAGTATGCCCCCTACCCTTACATCACATTCAATTTCAAAAATTATAGAAAAATTAGGCAAAGTAAGAAGTGGTGCATCACACAATTTAGATTTTAACAATTCAAATGGAACTACTTGTTTGTCACCCCATTTAAACCCTACACTTTTCTTAATGACCTCTGTCAATGGTGCAGCTATAGTGCTAAAATCTCTAATAAACCTCTTATAAAAACTAGCCAGACCATAAAAACTCCTTACATCACCTACATATTTTGGTATAGGCCATTCTTGGATAGCCTTAACCTTCTCATTTCAACCTCAATGCCATTAGGAGTCACAACATACCCTAAAAAAAATGACATAATCAGTGCAAAAGGTACATTTCTTCAAGTTAGCAAACAATTTTTCTTTCCTCAACACATTTAGCACATAACACAAGTGTTTGACATGAGACTTTAAAGAACAAATGTATACTAAAATATCATCAAAATAAACTACCACAAATTTACTTAGGAAAGGTCTCAAAATATGATTCATTAATCTCATGAATGTGCTAGGGGCATTAGTTAATCCAAACGGCATAACCAACCACTCATACAAACCATGCTTAATTTTGAATGCAATTTTCCATTCATCACCTACCTTAATTCTACTTTGGTGATATCCACTTTTAAGATCAATTTTTAAAAAGAAGCATGCACCATGCAATTCATCAAGCATGTCATCAAGTCTAGGTATAGGGTGTTGATACTTAACTGTAATTTTATTAATGGGTTACAGTCAACACATATTCTCTAGGACCCATCTTTCTTTGGCACTAACAACACAAGTACACTTGGACTCATGCTTTCTGACACATACCCTTTTTTCATTAATTCCTTAACCCACCTTTGAAGTTCTTTTGTCTCCTCCAAGTTACTCCAGTATGCTAGCTTGTTGGGAATAACTGCTTCAGGGGTCAATATAATGCTCAATTCACCTTTGTAGTGGTAATCCATCTAGTACATCCTTGGGTAATACATCATCAAACTCCTGCAATAAAGAAGAAACAGCACTAGGAACACAAAAAGTACTGTCAGTATTAACAAGGTAGGCATTCTTATAAAGGATCAAACACATTTACTGCCTAACTTGGAAGGTAGCTCTCACATTAGCTCCTTTGGCATACACACTCAATTGTTGTCACTCAATTTTACTTTGTACCTCACCACTCTTGTGTTTAGCACTCTCAATTGTTTGCTCTCGGCTTTTATCTCTATTGAGCCCATCTTGGATGGCTAATGTTAGATTTGTTGTCAATAGCATCTCACACAATTGTTTATGTTGATTTGATGTTTTGAATGTTGTTAAGATGCAGAGAAGTCATTGGTCAATATCTGAGGTCAATGATCAATGTTGACCATTGACCCTAAATTTTAAAAGCCAAGGCTGACCGTTGACCCTTAACCATTGACCCTAAATTTTAGGAAGTTAATGTTGACCATTGACCTAAAATTTTAGGAATCAAATATGGTCGTTGATTGTAGGGCAACCCTTGATAATCAATGCTGACCATTGATGATTGTGCAACCCTAAATCTCAAAGCTTATAAATGCATCCATGTATGTTTCAAGATATAGGTGTGCTGCAAAAGAGAGACCGACTAACTGCAAAGAAAGAATGGCAAAGAGAGAGGCAGTGACCAAAAAGAGAGTGAATCACAACTAGCAGTTTGCCGAACTGGTAGCAGGTGAATCACAACTAGCAGCTTGCAAAACTAGTAGCAGGGCAGGCAGCACTAGTAGCTGGAGGAGCAAACTTGCCTTGGCAGTAAGGCAGGCAGCACCAACAACAAAAGGAGAAGACTTGCCCCAGTAGTGGGGCAAGCAGCATTAGTAACAAGAGGAGAAAACTTGCCTCAACAGCAAAGGAAGAGAACCTACCAAGGCAACAGGTGAGGCAACACCAGCAATAAAGGAAGGAGAAGATCCACGTTCTACACTAGTAGCCTGTGCACATTGAGTGATCCTTCTTAGGAAAGTGTTAGTCACAAACCTTTTGATAAACTTGTTAAAAAGGGTGAGATACCATTGGAGTGATCGGGAAATCATTATAAGTGGTTAAGGAGTGATCCTTCCACAACATTAATTGTATCCCTTGATAACAGGAGTGGATTGTGTGATTTAGGAGTGATCCTATCACACCATGGATGTAATTCACACATTATGGGTGAACCACATAAAAATTGTCAGGTGTTCTTGGGTGCTTACATTTGATTAATATCCATACTTCGCTCTCATATAAAGAAGAAAGATAAAAATTGATCATTGACTTTAACAAGTCGCAGAGGTTAATCAAAAAAGATTTGTAAAAGCAAGTATCTCACACTGATTCACCCCCTCCCCCTTTTAGTGCTACCTAAGAAGGTCCTTATCAAGTGGTATCAGAGCCAGTTTTTGTTAATCCATTTTGTTTGCTTTGATTTGAAATTGTTATTGTTGCTGTGAATTTTTATTGGTTGATATCATGGATAACATGAACAGTGTTAATAGCAAGGGCATTCCCACTTTTGATAGACAGAATTATCAGTTATGGAAGAATAAAACGCTCTTATATCTGATGTCACTTGGTCTGAATGTGTTTAAATCTACTGTTAGTGGCTTCATCCCAGTTGCCATCCAAAAGAAACAGGTTGTCAAAGATGGAGCGAAGGGTGCCACAACATTTGTTGAAGAAAGGAGACATGAACTTGGTGAAAAAAGAAAATCCAGATTTAAAGGATTTTGCTGGAGCTATGGTAAGTATGGGCACAAGGCTAATATGTGTTGGAGTAATGAGTCTATAATGAAGAAGAATGTGAGGTAAAAGTCTAAGGGGAGACTCTATCAAGAAAGGAGATAGTCACAGGTGAAAAGAAGCCATATTCCACTAAGAAACAAATTTGATTTGTTGGGAGAAATCTATGGAAGATGCGAAAAGGCTGGACACACTGCTAAGGATTGCTTGATATTACTGCTTGGTCAAAGAGTGCAAAGGAGAACACCTATACGTGCTCCCACATTCAGCCAAACATTGCTGCCCGATCAAGGCGTGCAAAGGAGAACACCTACACATACTCATAAATTCAACCAAAGAAGAAGAAAAGGAAGAGAAATGACTATGGTTATAGAAGTAGCCTTAAAAGCTTCCAAGAAAGAAAAGCCATGGATTTTGGACAGTGACTGCTCTTCACACATGACAAGAGACTCCAAGATGTTGAAGGGAGTAGCAAAATAGGTCAGTCCTATTTGGCAATCATGGTACCTTAAAGATTAAAGGTGTTGGTGTTGCTAAAATTGGTGCAAAAAAGCTAAAATCAAAGAAAGTGCTTTATATTGAAGGGCTAAAACACAATCTCATCAATGTTAACCAGCTTTGTGATGATGGACATGAAGTTACTTTCAACAAGAGTGGCTACATAGTAAATAGATTAAGTGATGGTGTTGTTCTTACTAAAGGTGAAAGAACAAATGGAAACTTATACCAAGTTTCCAGAAGCAAAAACACATGCTACATGAGCACTAAAGATGAGAACTTGTTGTGACATAGAAGATTGGGACATCTTGGACAAAAGGGGTTGAATAAGTTGTCCAAAAATGAAGCTATGAAAGATGCACCCAAGCTGAGAAGAGGAAGAGATGCAATTTGCAGCACGTGTCAAAAAGGGAAGATGGTGAATGCTCCCCATAAAATGTGGAGATTCAAACAAAGAAGCCATTGGAGCTCATTCATTCAAACATTTGTGGGCCTTTAGGACAAAGATCAACAAAGGGTGATAGGTACTTCATCTCCTTCATTGATGATTTTACAAGAATGGCTTGTATTATGTTCTTGAAACATAAGTCAAAAGTTCTCAACAATTTCAAGAGCTACAAAAGGCTAGCTAAAAATCAGTTGGGGGAAAAAATTAAAACGTTTAGGATGGACAATAGGACTGAATACACGTGGTAAATTTGAAGATTATTTGGAGAAGTATAAAGTGAAGTATGAATATACTAGTCCCTACACACCCCAACAAAATGGAGTGGCCGAAAGGAAGAATAGAAGCCTAGTCGATATGGCAAGAACCATGTTGGCTAAGCACGGTACTTCACGTGGCTACTGGAAAAAGGCTATCACCACTACAACTTAGATTCAAAACAAATGTCTAATGAGACCAAATATAAAGAAGACACCCTATGAGCTGTGGAATGGAAAGAAGCTAGGTGTAAAACATTTAAAGTGTTTAAAAGCCCGTGCCTTATTAAAATCAAAGGCAAGCATCTCGACAAATTTGATAAGAAGGCTGATGAAGGCATATTGTTAGGATATGTACCAAATGGAAGAGACTTTAGATGCTACAACAAAAGGTTGTTGAAAATGGTGGACAGCTTTGAAGATGGTTCTACAATGCAATCATAGCATAAGGAAGTTGAAGATGTTGTGTATGACAACCAAAATGAATCTGAAAGTGATGAATCAGAGGGAATTTAGCATGAGGAAGACGTTGATTCTCAAGTTACAAGTGATGAAGAAGTAGAATCAAGGCATTCCCAAACTCATTGAAGAATTAAAGCTGAAGTTGAGGTTAAGAACATTATTGGCAGTAAAGAGGACTCTATGCAAAATAGGAGAAGACTAAAAGGTGGTGAATAAACCTCATTAATCTCCGAGGTTGAACCCAAGTTAGTGGAAGAAGCATTAAAGCACAAGGAATGGGTGTATGCTATAAATGAAGAGCTCGATTAAATTGAAAAGAACAACACTTGGTGTTTAGTAACCTAGACTTAAAGGGAAAAACATCATTGGAACCAAGTGGGTTTTTAGAAATAAGCTTAATGAAAAAGGTGAGGTGGTAAGAAATAAGATCTTTCTCCTTTATGTAAGTGCAATTGTACGAATATAAATGAATGCACAAGCACCCAAGCACACAAAACAATTTTTACATGGTTCACCCACAATGTGTGAGCTACGTCCACAATGTGATAGGATCCCTCCTAAATCATACAATCCACTCTTGTTATCAAGGGATACAGTTTAATTGTGGAAGGATCACTCCTTAACCACCTGTGGAAGGACTACTCCTTAACCACTTACAATGATCTCCCAATCACTCCAAGGGTATCCCACCCTATTTTTCAACAAATCTATCAAGAGTTTATGGAAAAAACTTTCTTGTTCGATCACTCAATGTGATGGAAGCCATATTATACCAGCTCAAATCAACAAGGGAGTTGATACTTTGCAAAACCTTGGAGGACCAATGACAAGGGCAAGGTCAAAGAAAATAAAGGAAGCTCTCAACAACTTGTTATGCAACATTTACTATCAAGAAGTTGCTAGGTACGAGTTAAGGATGATGGAGGCTTCACCAAGGCTTGCAAATATGTCATCTGTGGAAGAATTTGAGAACCATGGCCTTGGGAAGGAAGTTGGATTTGGGAGCCCATGTTTGGGCATTTAAATGGATTATTTTCATGGGATATATTATTATGTAGTGGGTTGAACGAATTTCAGCATCTTATGGGTTATTTTCATGGGTATTTATTATTAGTTAGTGGGTTGGACGAATTTCCTTAATAAGCCCATCTTATTAGCTAGGGTTTTGGGGTTTAGCACATAAAAAGGGCAAAAAGGGTGGCTGGAGGAGGTAGACCCATTTTCATGAGTGTATGAGCTATTTCTCTGGTTCTTTAAGAACTAATTCTGAACTTTCATACTTGAGTGTGTTGGTTCAATAGACTTATCATCTTCAACGTTGTTGTTGTTAGGAGTGACGTCTGAATCTTATAGTTCTGGTTCTTAGTTGTTTATAATCATTGGGTCAGAACTCCAAATCCGTTAACCTTTATTAGAATGATCCTATACCAACATTGGTGTTGGGTTTCATTTACATATAATCGAAGTTGTATCACAATGTGTACAAGACTGCTGAAGCAGAATGTGGATCTTCTCCTTCCTTTGCAACCAATGTTGTCTCACCCACTGCCAATGTTGCCTTACCTACTACCTTGGTAGGATCTCTCCTCTGCTGCAAGCTGCCAAACACGTTTTCTCCTCTTGCTACTGCAAATTGCTGGGCACTTTTTCTCCTCGGCTGCTGCAAGCTACCGGACTTGTTGCCAAGCACGCTCTCTCCCCCTATTACTACAAGCTGCTAGACTTATTATTGGGCATGCTTTCTCCTCAACTACTACAAGCTGCTAGACTTACTACTAGGTACTTCTCCTCCTCTTGCTGCAACAAGCTGCTGGACCCGCTGATATTGCTACATGCAGGCATTGTTGGCACTGCTTGCACATTCTATTATCGCTGTTTGCACGTGCTGCTATTACTGTCCACACGTGCAGTTATTGCTGTCCACACGTGTTGCTATTGCTGTCCACGCGTGCTACTATTGCTATCCGCACATACATGGGCTGCTATCATTGTCCACACGCGCTGCTACTGCTGTCCGCATGTCCTACTAATGCTGTCAATGCTGTCCGTACATGCCGTTGCTGTTGCTCACTGCACTGCTAATATTGTTTGTATGCACTGTCGCGTCTATCCGTTGTTGTGCATGTGCGATGTTAATATTGTCTACACGTGTTGTCACTACTGTTCGCGCACTCTACGCATGTTGTCCACGCACTCTGTGCCCACTGCCTGCACTTTTTACACCAGCTATCCGCTCTCTTTATGCCCATTATCTGCGCTCCCTGTGCTGGTTGTCTGCTCTCTCTGCGCCCACTATATTTGCTCTCTGCACTTGCTGTCCATGCGCTCTACGCCTGCTATCCGTTCGCACTATTGCAGCTATCCTTGTGCTATACTACTACTTTCTCACATTGCTACTGCTATCCTCATGCTTTGCAACTGTTTTCTCATGATGCTTCTGCTCTCCTTACATGCTGCAGTAGTTTTCTCGCACCACTGCTGCTATCCCTGCGCGCTGAAGTAGTTTTCTCATACCACTGCTGTTATCCCCATGCATTGCAACTGTTTTCTTGTGCCGCTGCTGCTCTCCTTACGCACTGCAGCTGTTTTCTTGCATCGCTACAGCTTTCCCTATGCATTGCAGCAATTTTCTTACATTGCTACTGCTCTCCCTGCGTACTGTAGCCGTTTTCTCGCGCCGCTGTTGTTCTCCATGCGTGTTGCAGCTATTCTCTTGTGCTGCTACTACTCTCCCCACACACTACAATTGTTTTCTCATGTTGTTGCTGCTACTAGTATGCACTCTTAGACATTTAGGAACGTGCTGCTAGTAATGGTATACCCTCTTGGACCTGCAGGGACAACTGTTGTTGCTAGTGTACCCTCCTAGGCATGCAGGGACGTGCTGTTAGTGCTAGTATACCCTACTGGACCTGCTACTATTGTTGGGAAGTCTCCTGGACATGCTGTTGCTACTAAGAAGCCTCTCCTTGGCTAGCTGCCTTGTCCTCTTTCTTTCTCTCCTCAGTCGACTACCTTGCCTTCTTTCTTCGTCTCCTTGGCTGAATGCCCCTTACTCTCTTTCTCTCCTTCTTTACCAATTGCACCTTGCTTGGTGGCTACCTCCTCTTTTGCCGTTCACCTCTCTTTTTCCTTAGGTTTACTACTCACCTCTCTTTTTAGCTGGCTCTCTCAATTTTATAGAGCCTTGGGATTAAGGCTACATGATCATCAATGGTCATCGTTAATTCTCACATGTTGATCTAATTATATTAATTAGGCCTGGACTCTTTGTCAAACTTGAATTCGCACAATTTGAAGTTTGGTTGGCCTGAATGTTCTCAATCAGCCCATTTAGTGCTTCTTTAATCTTTTTGGCTCTAGCTCGTGTTATTGGGCCTTTTAGGATGTGCAATGGACTTCTTGCATCCATTGAAGCTCTAGTTCGTGTTATTGGGCCTTCTGGAATGTGTGATGGACCTCTTGCATCCATTAAAGTTCTATCTCGTGTTATTGGGCCTTCTGGGATATGCAATGGACCTCTTGCATCCATTGAAGCCTTCCACCCATCATCTCTACGGTTCTCATCATTCCCGCTCTCCTCAGAAGGATTCGTCCCCGAATCATCACCTACATCAAAATGCGAAAGATCAGAAACATTAAATCTTGCACTCACATTATACTCACCGGAAAGGTCCAACTTATAACATTGTCATTAATTCGGGCTACAACTTAAAAGGGACCATCTCCTCTAGGTTGTAGCTTTGAACGCCTCTAAGTTGGAAACCGTTACTTGCGCATACGCACCCAAACTCAGTCCTCAGGTTCAAACACCACCTTCTTTCATCCCTTATCGACATGGGATGCATGTTGCTCAGCTCATTTTTCAATATGCTGTCGCACCTTCTCATGCAATTTTTTTATCATGTCAGCCTTGCATTCAACATCTAAGTTGGCATACTCATTGACAGGTATAGGTACCAAATCCAAAGGAGTCAACGCATTAAAACCATATATAATTTCAAATGGAGAGTAACTAGTAGTAGAATGAACACTCCTATTATACGTAAACTCGACATGTGGTAAACAATCTTCCCATGTTTTCAAATTTGTTCGAATAATAGCACGCAAAAGAGTAGAAACAGTTTGATTAACTACCTCAATCTACCCATCAGTTTGTGGATGACAAGTAGTTGAAAACAATAGCTTAGTACCTAACTTACCCCACAAAGTCTTCCAAAAGTAGCTTAAGAACTTTGTATCTCGGTCTGAAACAATGCTTCGTGGCATGCCATGCAAACGTACTACTTCTCTAAAGAATAAGTCAACCACATTGTTTACATCATCAGTTTTATGACATGGGATGAAATATGTCATCTTTGAAAATCTATCAACAACAACAAATACAGAATCCCTACCCCTTTTTGTTTGTAACAATACTAGTACGAAGTCCATAGATAAATCAACCCAGGGATGGCTAGGTATGGGTAAAGGGGTATACAAGCCATGGGGTAAAACATTAGATTTAGCCTGTTTGCATGTTATGCATTTCTCACATATCCTCTCAACATCTCATTTCATGCGTGGCCAAAAGAAATGTTCATTTAAGACATATAGGGTTTTCCTAACTCCAAAATGACCCATTAGACCACCCTCATCAGCTTCTCTTACAACCAACTCCTTCAAAGAACTCATAGACATGGATAAACGATTTTCCATAAATAAGAAACCCTTATGCCTATAAAACTTCTCAAAGGCTGACGCCTCACATGCTCTATACACATAAGCAAAGTCAGGATCATTCACATATAAATCCTTAATATGTTCAAATCCTAATAAGTTTGCTATAAGTGTAGAGATAAGGGCATACCTGCGAGATAATGCATTAGCTACCACATTTTCCTTACCTTGTTTATATTTGATGATGTAAGGAAAGTTCTCAACGAATTCAATCCACTTGGCATGTCTTTTGTTCAACTTGCCTTGTCCCTTCAAGTGCTTCAAAGATTCATGGTCAGTATGGATGACAAACTCCTTGGGCCAAAGGTAATGTTGTGATGTCTCCAAAGCCCGTACCAATGCATACATCTCTTTATCGTAAGTAGGATAATTAAGGCTTACTCCACTCAGCTTTTCACTAAAGTAAGCTATTGGGTGCCTTTCCTGCATCAAAACAGCTCCAATGCCAATACCTGAAGCATCACACTCAATCTCGAAAGCTTTTGCAAAGTTCGGTAAAACAAGTAAGGGTGCAGAACTTAATTTTTCCTTGATGCAATTAAAAGCCTTGTCTTAGTCACTACCCCACCTAAAACTCATGTTCTTTTTGATAAGTTCAGTGAGCGGTGCAGCAATGGTACAAAAGTCTTTAACAAAGCGTCTATAGAAACTAACTAGACCATGAAAGCTACACACTCACTAGTTGACTTAGGTGTAGACCAATCACGAATTGCCTTAACTTTTTCCTTGTCAACCTCAACACCTTTAGCACTGACAACATAGCCAAGAAATGTGATCTGATTAGTACAGAAGGAACATTTATGTAAGTTAGCATACAATTTCTCAGAACGTAAAATACTTACAATAGAACATAAATGATTAAGATGATTTTTTAGGGTTTTACTATAGACCAAAATATCATCAAAATACACAACTACGAATTTACCAATGAATGCACGCAAAACATGATTCATTAGTCGCATAAAAGTGCTTGGTGCATTAGTGAGATCAAATGGCATAACAAGCCACTCATACAACCCATACTTAGTTTTGAAAGCTGTTTTCCACTCATCTCCCTCTCTCATCCTAATCTGATGATATCCACTTTTCAAATCAATCTTAGAAAAAACACATGACCCATGCAATTCATCCAATATGTCATCTAATTTAGGTATGGGGTGACGATACTTTACAGTGATTTTGTTGATTGCTCAACAATCAACACACATCCTCTAAGTCCCATCTTTTTTGGGTACAAGTAGGATAGGAATAGCACATGGACTCATGCTTTCCCTCACATATCCTTTGGACATAAGCTCCTCAACCTGCCTTTGAAGCTCTTTTGTCTCCTTAGCTACTCTTATATGCTGGTCGGTTAGAGATGGATGCACCAGGGATGAAATCAATTTGATGCTCAATTCCTCCATTAGGTGGCAATCCACTTGGGACATCATCAGGGAATACATTTTCAAATTCCTGCAATAGAGCAACAACAACACTAGGCAAAGATGGGTCAAACTTGTTAGTGTTAAAATAAGCCTCCATTACAAAAATACGATCATAGGCTGTTTGGCATAGAATGCTCTTTTGACATCACTTTCTTTTGTATAGAGACTTTCTCTTTTCTTTTCTTTCAATTATGTCCTCATGTTTTCTCCTCTCTTTTCTCTTTTATCAATCTCTCTTTTTTGTTCACTCTCATTTTTTATCCTTAATTGATCCTCATAAGCTTGTTGAGGAGATAATGGTACAAGAGTGATGGGGTTTTCATTTATTACAAAGGAATATCGATGCTTGAAGCCATCATGCATAACTCGCCTGTCAAATTGCCATGGTCTTCCTAATAAAATATGTCCCGCATGCATAGGTACAACATCACATAAAACTTCATCATGGTACCTTCGGATAGAAAATGATACGAGCACTTGCTTATTTACCTTCACTTCACCTCTCATTCAACCACTAAAGCTTATATGGTCTAGGATGCTTCATGGTAGGTAAATCCAGCTTCTCAACCATAGTTGCACTAGCAACATTCATGCAACTTCCCCATCAATAATCATACTACATACCTTATCTTTGATGAGACACCTTGTCTGAAAGATGTTATCTCGTTGCACCTGATTTTCTTCCTTTACTTGCACATTCAATGCTTGCCTTGTAACGAGAGCTACTCCGTTAACCGGATACTCCTCTCCATCACTTTCACCCTCTAGTGATGGCACAGAATCATCACCCAATTCACTTTCAATTTCAACATCACCGTTACTTCTCAAGATCATTGCACGCTTATTTGGACATTGAGATGCAATGTGACCCCTGCCCAAACACGTAAAACATTTAACATCTCTATTTCTACTCGGTTGGGGTTCAAATTTACCTGTCTCCTTGCTAGAACCCACATTCTTGTGCTTGGGTAGCTCGACTTTGGACTTGTAATTGGCCATCTCGTTTCTTTTACTCCAATTTGGTTTCCAGGATGAGGTAGAACCTGAATTCTGTCCAAACCGTGTGGAGCCCTTTCATTTAAGTTGCCTTTCAACTTTCATTGCCATGTGCACCATGTCTTCTAATTCCACATAGTGCTGCAATTCAACCACATTTGCTATGTCCCTATTTAGCCCTTGCAGAAATCGAGTCATGGTTGCCTCTCTATCTTCTTCAACATTGGCCCTAATCAGGGTAATCTCTTTCTCTTTGTGGTAGTCCTCCACACTTTTGGTGCCCTGAGTGAGCCCTTGTAGCCTTTGGTACAACTCCCTATAATAGTTATTAGGGACAAACCTCCTGCCCATAATAGCCTTCATCTCCTCCCATGTATCAATAGGCCGCTCATGATTCCTTCTCCTAGTCAAAACAAGTTGATCCCACCAAATAATAGCATAATCAATAAACTCAATTGTAGCAAGCTTTACCTTTTCCTCCTCGAAATAGTTGTGGCAAGTAAAAGACCAATTCAACCTTCTTCTCCCATTCTAGGCATGCATCGGGATCATTTTTACCTTGGAATTGAGGAATTGCCATTTTAATACTGCCCAAATTATGGTCATAGGTGCCTTGTCTCCCGAATTCTCTTTGATCCCTTCTATTGTTAACAGTTCTAACCATAGTAGTATGATCGTCAAATTCATCATCTTCTACATCATCTTCATGGTCATAGGCACATCTCAACTGCCTTCTTGCTTTAGGAGCCTCATATTCCCCATGTCTCCTTTGCAACTCTGCTATTGTATTAGCTTGCTCCTCCAACCTCTCCCTCATATCATCAAATCTGGTATTCATGTGCTCAAATTGTTGTTGCATAGCTCTGATCATGAAGGACACATCACCAGCTCCCTCCTGACTTGCACCATTGTCTTTGGATGTCATAATATTACTTTAGCACAAAACAAATAAGATATCTCACAGAACCCTCCCTCACGTGTATCACTCAAAATATGCTGTCACAATCCATCGTGTTTACACTCTTTATGGCTTTTCCCTTTATATGAACTTTCACTCTTACCTTTTACCACTCAGATTTTCCCTTTCAGCTCTATAAAGAACTAAACAATGTAAATCAAGGGTATTGATTTTGAATAGAATAAGATAAATGACATAGAATTGAACAAATTGGAGAATAAGGAATCAAAAATGAAAAAGGATGTCAAGACAAATGGATTTAATAAACTAAACTCCAATCAGGGTAGGGGTAGTATAACCTAGAGGACAAACTTGGGTAACAAAATAGGAAAATAGATGGTAGGATTGGAGTTGAGTAAGAAAACTTTATTATTATTGTGGCCAATATGACCAAACTGTTAACCTTATCAATAACTTGAATTTGATGTTTTCTTTCTATTGTTCTTCTTCCTTCCTTTTTCTTCTTTTTCTCTTCTTTTTTTTCTCAACACAAAACAATAGTAAAATACTTAGACACAGCAATTGGAATTGAAATTAGCACATTTATGAGCTTAAACAAACAAGCAAAGAGAGAAGGATTGCAAAAAACAGATTTGTGCATTTGAATGGTAATGCACATAATAGAAAAACTAAACAGAAATAATTAAATCACAAGATAGAAAACTGAAGAGTGAGTGGATTCAACCTGATTTAGAACTAGGCTCTAATACCAACTGATGCGGAAAACCCCAAAAAGATGTGGCTTAAGGCACACAAGGAATCAAAGAACAACCCAGAAAGCTAAACCAGAGTTTATAGGCTAAGATAGCAATCATAAGGAGGCATAAATTGCTACTTAGAACAAAATCCTTATTTTGGAGGAATTCCTAACTATGGAGAAATTCCAACATAGACAATAAAGTCCTATTTAGGAGTGAATGTTATTGCTTAATCTGACCTATTAGGTATTCTAATTATATTAATTAGGCTTGGACTCTTTGTCAAACTTGAATTCGCACAATTTGAAGCTTGGTTGGCCTGAATGTTCTCAATCAGCCCATTTAGTGTTTCTTCAATCTTTTTGGCTCTAGCTCATGTTATTGGGCCTTTTAGGATGTGCAATGGACCTCTTGCATCCATTGAAACTCTAGTTATTGGGCCTTTTGGAATGTGCGATGGACCTCTTGCATCCATTGAAGTTCTAGCTTGTGTTATTGGGCATTCTGGGATGTGCAATGGACCTCTTGCACCCATTAAAGCCTTCCACCCATCATCTCTATGGTTCTCATCATGAATGATCCTAACTTTGCTAATGTGTATGGAGCATGTGAGGCGTCAGCCTTTGAGTTGTTTTATCGGCATAAGGGTTTCTTATTTAGGGAAAATCATTTATGCATGCCTATGAGTTCTTTGAGGGAGTTGGTTGTAAGAGAAGCTCATGAGGGTAGTCTAATGGGTCATTTCGGAGTAAGAAAAAGCCTAGATGTCCTAAATGAACATTTCTTTTGGCCACACATGAAACGAGATGTTGAGAGGATATGTGGGAAATGCATAACACGCAAACAGGCTAAATGTAAATTTTTACCCCATGGCTTGTATACGCCTTTACCCATACCTAGCCATCCCTGGGTTGATTTATCAATGAACTTCGTACTAGGATTGCCACGAACAAAAAGGGGTAGGAATTCTGTATTTGTTGTTGTTGATAGATTTTCAAAGATGGCACACTTCATCCCATGCCATAAAACTGATGATGCAAACAATGTGGCTGACTTATTCTTTAGAGAAGTAGTACGTTTGTGTGACATGCCACGAAACATTGTTTCAGACCGAGATACAAAGTTCTTAAGCTACTTTTGAAAGACTTTTTGGGGTAAGTTAGGTACTAAGCTATTATTTTCAACTACTTTTCATCCACAAATTGATGGGTAGACTAAGGTAGTTAATCAAACTCTTTCTACTCTTTTGCATGCTATTATTCAAAAAAATTTGAAAACATGGGAAGATTGTTTACCACATGTTGAGTTTGCGTGTAATAGGAGTGTTCATTCTACTACTAGTTACTCTCCATTTGAAATTGCATATGGTTTTAATCTGTTGACTCCTTTGGATTTGGTACCTATACCTGTCAATGAGTATGCCAGCTTAGATGGTGAACACAAGGCTGACATGATAAAAAAATTACATGAGAAGGTGTGACAATATATTGAAAAACGAACTGAGCAACACGCATCCTATGTCAACAAGGGACGAAAGAAGGTGGTGTTTGAACCTGGTGATTGGGTTTGGATGCATATGTGCAAGGAATGGTTTCCAGCTTAGAGGTGTTCAAAGCTATAACCTAGAAGAGATAGTCCTTTTTAAGTTGTAGCCCAAATTAATGACAATGCTTCTAAGTTGGACCTTCCTGGTGAGTATAATGTGAGTGCAACATTTAACGTTTCTGATCTTTCTCCTTTTGATGTAGGTGATGATTCGGGGACGAATCCTTTTGAAGAGAGGGGGAATGATGAGAACCGTAGAGATGATGGGTGGAAGGCTTCAATGGATGCAAGAGGTCCATTGCACATTTTAGAAGGCCCAATAACATGAACAACAGCTTCAATGGATGCAAGAGATCCATTGCGCATTCCAGAAGGCCCAATAACACGAGTTAGAGCCAAAAAGATTAAAGAAGCACTAAATGGGTTGATTGAGGACATTCAAGCCAACCAAGCTTTAAATGGTTCGAATTCAAGTTTGACAAAGAGTCCAGGCCTAATTAATATAATTAGAACACTTAATAGGTCAGACTAAGTAATAGCATTCACTCCTAAATAGGAGTTTATTGTTTATGTTGGAATTTGTCCATAGTTAGGAATTCCTCTGAAATAAGGATTTTGTCCTAAGTAGGAATTTGTGCCTCCTTAGGATTGCTATCTTAGCCTATAAATATGCACCCCTTGTAAGCTTTGAAAGCAAACAACTTTGAGTGAAATAGAAAGCAAGGGTTTTTCTCCTTCGGTTCTTTTAAGGAGTAAAAAACTTATCAAGAGGTACTTCTTCTTGTGGCATTCCAATCGACTTATCACTCCCAATTCCTTTCTTTTCTAGAGTGTGGTGTCCATATCCTTCTTAAATACCCTAAGTTCGTGTTCCTTCGAAGGGTGGGTCTAGGGGTTGTGATATTAAACTCTAGTTAACTTTCTTGGTTGTTCTTTGATTCCTTGTGTATGTTGGGTCCCTAAGCTACGTCTTTTTGGGGTTTTCTGCATCAAAATTTCTTCTTTTCTATCTGAAGAATTGCATTTTCCCTTTGACACTTGAATTTCTAACTTTAGAATAGCTGGATTTCTTTGTTCTACTCCTTGGGGCTAGCTTATCATCATCATCACTATCTGCTTCTTTTCTCTTTAGGCAGTCCATAGTAAAGTGCCCAATGCCTCCACAACTAAAGTACTTTAAGGGTAATTTTCCTTTGTACTTCCTTTTTCCTTTCCTTATATTTTTGGTGATGTATGCTATGATTTTATCAAATTTAGTGTCACTATCTTTTTCTTCGAAGCTACTATCGAATTCTTCTTCTTGTTCTTTAATCTTTAACTTCTTCATTACCTTGAAGGCTAACTCCTTCTTTGCCTTAGACTTCTTTTTTTTCTTTTCTGGGGCTATTCTCATTTCATAAGCCACTAATATGCTATGTAAATCATCCAAGGGTAGTTTGTGCAAATCTTTATCTTCTATGGTGGAAACTTTGGCATTAAAAGCTTCTGGTAAGGTTCGAAGTATCTTCCTTACCACAGTAGCATCATTGATCTCCTCTCCATAGCCTCCAATGGAGCATACAATTACATTTACTCTTGTAAAGAAGGCATCCACAAATTCATCATTTAGCATCTTTATGCCTTCAAATTTTCTCCTTAAAATTTATAGCTTGGCTTCCTTCACAACCTTGCCTCCTTCATAAATATTCTTCAATTTGTCCCAAATTTGTTTGGCTGTGTTGCACCCCATCACTTTGGTGAACTCTTTGTTTGATAAGGAGGCATGTAAGGCATTTCTAACCTTTCCATCATATTCTAGAGTCTTTTTATCAATAGGTGTTATAGTAGCACCTTCAGCAATAGGATTGAAGGCCACTGAAAGTAGATTCAAACACACCCAAACCATGTGATAGTATATGGGAGCATTCTATTCTTTCATAATTGGTAATTTTGTTCATCAAAAGTGGGAATGCCCTTGATGTTAATACTATTCATGCTCTCCATGATATTATTTAGCAGTAGAAGTGAAGATTCACAATAGCAATAAAACTTTCAAATCTAAGCAGAATGGATCAATAGAGGAAACCAGGCTCTGATACCACTTAATAAGGACCTTTTGTCATCACAATTTCCAACCCAATTAGCATTTGTATACCAATATGAATTAAGTTGTCCACTTCTATCATAAAGCAGTCCATAATTTGTAGTGCCCTTCACATATCTCAGAATTCTCTCGACAGCCACGAGGTGAGATACCTTGGACTCATTGATGAGGACCAGTTTATATCTCACACTGAGAGGGAGGGTGAATCCGTGTGATATATCCTCTTTTTACAAATCGATTCAGATTTAACATTTATGACTTGTTAGAGTCGATGATCCAATTTTTAATTTTCTCCTTTATGTGAGTGCAACTATACGAATAAGAAACAATGCACAAGCACCTAAGAGCACAGGACAATTTTTATGTGGTTCACTCATAATGTGTAAGCTACGTCCACGGTATGATAAGATCACTCCTAAATCACACAATCCACTCTTGTTATCAAGGGATACACTAATGTTGTGGAAGGATCACTCCTTCACTACTTATGGAAGGACTACTCCTTAACCACTTACAATGATCTTCTGATCACTCCAAGGGTGTCCCACCCTATTTTTCAATTAATCTATCAAGAGTTTATGGAAAAACCTTTCCTAGAGAACAATCATTCAATGTGTACAGTCTACTAAAGCAGAATATGGATCTTCTCCTTCCTTTGTTGTTGGGGTTCTCTCACCTGCTGTCGGTGCTGCCCACACGTGTTATTAATGCTGTTCGTACGCGTTGCCGTATCTATCCACTACTATCTGCATGCACTGTTAATGCTATTTGTATGCACTGCCATGTCTGTCTGCTGCTGTCTGCACGTGCTATGCCCGTTGTCCACATGGTCTGTACCTACTGTTTGCGTGCACTGTGCGCCCGCTGTTTGCAATTCCTACTACTTGCTTCACATACTGTAGCTGTTTTTTTGTGCCGCTGCTGCTCTCCCTATGCGCTGCAACTATTTTCTCGCACCACTACTGCTCTTCCCACATGCTGAAGCTGTTTTCTCACGTTGCTGCTGCACTCCTCGCACATTGCAGTAGATTTCTCGCGTCACTGCTGGTTTGTTGGTTTATTTGCGAACTTGCTACTGCACTTTCTGTAGGTGGTTGCTAATTCTCAAACCTGTTGCTACACATTCTAACTTTTTGCTTGATTTCCAGGCGCGCTTCTATTGCTATGAAGCCTCCTGAGGTGTTGCTAGTGCTGCTATACCCTCCTAGATGTGCAAGGATATGCTACTACTGCTGGTATACCCTTCTAGATGTGTAGGAACATGCTGCTAGTGCTAGTTGCTATTGGTATATCCTCCTGGACGTGCAAGGACGTGCTGCTACTAGTGGTATACCGTCCTAGACCTACTGCTACTATTGGGAAGTCTCTTAGATGTGCTGTTACTGTTGGGAAGTGATGCGGAAATCCCCAAAAAGACGTGGCTTAGGGACCCAACACACACAAGGAATCAAAGAACAACCAAGAAAGCTAAACCAGAGTTTAATATCACAAACCCTAAACCCACCCTTCAAAGGAACACGAACCTAGAGTATTTAAGAAGGATATGGACGCCACACTCCAGAAAAGAAAAGAAATTGGGAGTGATAAGTCAATTGGAACGCCACAAGAAGAAATACCTCTTGATAAGTTCCTTAGTCCTTAAAAGAACCGAGAGGAAAAACCCTTGCTTTCTATTTTACTCAAAATTGGCTGCCCTTCATAGCTTACAAGGGGAGCCTATTTATAGGCTAAGATAGCAATCTTAAAGAGGCACAAATTCCTACTTAGGACAAATCCTTATTTTGGAGGAATTCCTAATTGTGGACAAATTTTAACATAAATAATAAACTCTTATTTAGGAAGAAATGCTATTACTTATTCTGACCTATTAAGTATTCTAATTATATTAATTAGGGCTGGACTCCTTGTCAAACTTGAATTTGCCCCATTTGAAGCTGGGTTGGCCTGAATGTCCTGAATCAGCCCATTTAGTGCTTCTTTAATCTTTTTGGCTCTAACTCGTGTTAGTGGGCCTTCTGGAATGGGCAATGGACTTCTTGCAACCATTGAAGCCTTCCACCCATCATCTCTATGGTTCTCATCATTCCCCCTCTCCTCAAAAGGATTCGTCCTCGAATCATCACCTGCATCAAAAGGAGAAAGATCAGAAACGTTAAATGTTGCACTCACATTATACTCACCAGGAAGGTCCAACTAATAAGCATTGTCATTAATTCAGGCTACAACTTGAAATTCAGGCTACATCAAAGGAACACGAACCTATCTCTATAAACAGGTTCTTCAACTTCAACATTAGAACAATCCTCTAATGGTGGCATGTCATTATCACTTGAACTAATGCTTTCTATGTCACCATTATCCAACATGATCATAGCTCTTTTATTTGGACATTAAGAAGCAATATGTCCAAGTCCTTGATACCTAAAGGACTTAACATCATGAGATTTAGAAAATTTCATTTCGGTTTTACCTTTAGAAACAGTAGCTGATTCCTTTGGCCTCATATCTTCTTTTGACTTTGAGGAGCTTTGGCATCTTTCCAAGTTGCCTTCTATGTAGAACTAGAAGTAGATCCAAATTTGGATTCTTTGAACTTGATTTGTTTCTCCACCTTGATAGCCTTATGCAACAGCTCCCCCATCTCTAAATAATGTTGTAAATCCACTACATCTGCAATTTCCTTGTTCAAGCCACCAATAAACCTCGCCATGGTAGCCTCTCAATCTTCCTCTACATTAGCTCTAATCATAACTATCTCTATCTCCTTGTAATAGCCCTCCACACTCATGGACCTTTGCACCAACCCCTGAAACTTTCTATGTAAGTCTCTATGGTAGTGACTAGGTATAAATCTCTTACGCATTACTGATTTCATCACTTCCCATGACTGAATTGGCCTCTCACCATTCCTCCTTCTACTTATCACCAATTGGTCCCACCAAATACTTGTATAATCAGTGAATTCTACAGCTGTCAATTTTACTTTCTTCTCCTCGAAATAATTATGGCAATCAAATACATGGTCAACCTTTCTCTCTCACTCCAAATAATGTTCAAGATCATTCTTCCCTAAAAATGCTGGAATCTTCATCTTTATGCTACCCAAATTGCTATCTTTTTTGGAAACAGCCTTTCTACCTTTTCTTGAGCTTGATTCTTTATAGTCTAACTCTTTCTCATCTTCCTCAATCACATGCCTTCTAAAGGATCTGGATTTGCTAAGTGATTGTAACTCATCTAGCTTTGTATTTATTATCTTAAATTGCTTGGTGACAGCCTTCATCCAAATCTTTACATCTATATCATGCACTTCTCCTTCATTACTCATGTTTACAACTTGCAGAAACACATTAGTAATTAAAAGAATTTGTTCCTCACACACTCCCTCATGTGTCTACCCTGAAATCAGATTGTTATCACTTGTGTTTCACTCTATTTTGGCTCTTCTCGATGATGATCTCACCACTCTTGCCTTTTTCCACTCAAGCCAACCCCCTTTATGTTCTTGAAAGACTTAGATTAACAAATCACAAGGAGCCATCTATTAGATAGTAGCAAATCTCAAAATCAGAACTTTCAAAAGAGATTCAAGATATCCTTTTTAGGCTTAGAAAGAAAAAGAGATTTGCAACCTTATACACAATAGGTTGAAAGAATCAAGATGCACTACTTAACTCAAACACAACTTCTTCTTCTTCCTTTTTTTTCTCATTTTTTTCTTTTATTTTTCAACCTTCTCTCTTTTCTTTTTTTTTTTTGTCAAAACACCTGCAAAATTAACACGACTTCAAGAGTAATAAGCTAATCAGAACAAAATAGAAAAACTAAGCAAAAAAACACAAAGAATGAATAAAGCACACAAAAAAAGTACTAAACAAATATGGAAAAGGGATACTGATGAGAACCATAGAGATGATGGGTGGAAGGCTTTAATGGTTGCAAGAGGTCCATTGCACATTCCAAAAGGCCCAATAACATGAGCTAGAGTCAAAAAGATTAAAGAAGCACTAAATGGGCTGATTCAGGACATTCAGGCCAACCCAGCCTCAAATGGTGCGAATTTAAGTTTGACAAGGAGTCCAGACCTAATTAATATAATTAGAATACTTAATAGGTCAGAATAAGTAATAGCATTTCTTCCTAAATAAGAGTTTATTATTTATGTTGGAATTTGTTCACAATTAGGAATTCCTCCAAAATAAGGATTTGTCTTAAGTAGGAATTTGTGCCTCTTTAGGATTGCTATCTTAGCCTATAAATAGGCTCCCCTTGTAAGCTCTGGAGAGCAAACAATTTTGAGTAAAATAGAAATCAAGGGTTTTTTCCTCTCAGTTCTTTTAAGGACTAAGGAACTTATCAAGAGGTATTTCTTCTTGTGGCGTTCCAATCGACTTATCACTTCCAATTTCTTTTCTTTTCTGGAGTGTGGCGTCCATATCCTTCTTAAATGCTCTAGGTTCGTGTTCCTTTGAAGGGTGGGTCTAGGGTTTGTGATATTAAACTCTGGTTTAGCTTTCCTAGTTGTTCCTTGATTCCTTGTGTGCGTTGGGTCCCTAAGCCACGTCTTTTTGGGGTTTTCCACATCAATTAGTATCAGAGCCAGGTTCTAAATCAGGTTGAATCCACTCACTCTTCAATTTTCTATCTTTTGATTTATTTATTGTTGTTTAGTTTGTCTATTATGTGCATTATCATTCAAATGCACAAATCTGTTTATTTGCAATCCTTCTCTCTTTGCTTATTTGTTTAAGCTCATAAACGTGCTAATTTCAATTCCAATTGGCATGTTTAAGTCTTCTACTATTGTTTTGTGTTGAGAAAAAAAAAAGAAAAAAACGACAAAAAAACGGACGGAAAAAAAAAAGAAAAAAAAAGGAAGGAAGAAGAACAAAAGAAAGCAAACATCAAATTCAAAGTTATTGATAAGGTTAACAGTTTGGTCATATTAGCCATAATAATAATAAAGTTTTCTTGCTCAACTCCAATTCTACCATCTGTTTTCCTATTTTGTTACCCAAGTTGTCCTCTAGGTTATATTACCCCTATCCTAATTTTTGTGAATTTAGTTCATTAAATCCGTTTGTGTTGACATCCTTTTTTGCTTGATTCTTTGTTCTCCAATTTGTTCAATTCTATGCCATTTAGCTTATTCTATTCAAAATCAATACCCTTGATTTACATTGTTTAGTTCTTTATAGAGCTGAAAGGGAAAATCTGAGTGGTAAAAGGTAAGAGTGAAAGTTCATATAAAGAAAAAAACCATAAAGAGTGTAAACACAAGGGAGTGTGACATAATCTTTTGAGTGAAACACGTGAGGGAGTATTTTGTGAGGTATCCCATTTGTTTTGTGCAGAAGTAAGACTATGACGTCCAAAAACAAAGGTGTAGCTCAAGAGGGAGCTGGTGATGTGTCCTTCATGATCAAAGCTATGCAACAACAATTTGAGCGCATGAATACTAGATTTGATGATATGAGGGAGAGGATGGAGGAGCAAGCTAATACAATAGCAGAGTTGCAAAGGAGACATAGGGAATATGAGGCTCCCAAAGCAAGAAGGCAGTTCACATGTGCCTATGACCATGAAGATGATGAAGTTGACAATCAAACTACAATGGTTAGAACTGGTAACAATAGAAGCGATCGAAGAGAATTTGGGAGGCAAGGCACCTACGACCATAATTTGGGTAATATTAAAATGACAATTCCTTCATTCCAAGGTAAGAATGATCCTGATGCATACATAGAATGGGAAAAGAAGGTTGAATTGGTTTTGATTGCCACAACTATTCCGAGGAGAAAAAGGTAAAGCTTGCTGCAGTTGAATTTACTGATTATGCTATTATTTGGTGGGATCAACTTGTTTTGACTAGGAAAAGGAATCATGAGCAGCCTATTGATACATGGGATGAGATGAAGGCCATCATGAGGAGGAGGTTTGTCCCTACTCACTATTACAGGGAGTTGTACCAAAGGCTGCAAGGGCTCACTCAGGGCACCAAAAGTGTGGAGGACTACCACAAGGAAATGGAGATTACCATGATTAGGGCCAATGTAGAAGAAGATAGGGAGGCAACTATGGCTCGATTTCTGCAAGGGCTAATTAGGGACATAGCAAATGTGGTTGAATTGCGGCACTATGTGGAATTAGAAGACATGGTGCACATGGCAATGAAAGTTGAAAGGCAACTTAAACGAAAGGGCTCCACATGGTTTGGGCAGAATTCAGGTTCTACCTCATCGTGGAAGCCAAATTGAAGTAAAAGGGATGAGATGACCAATTACAAGTCCAAAGCTGAGCTACCCAAGCACAAGGATGTGGGTTCTAGCAAGGAGACAGGTAAATTTGAAACCCAACCGAGTAGAAATAGAGATGTTAAATGTTTTAAGTGTTTGGGTAGGGGTCACATTGCAACTCAATGTCCAACTAAGCGTGCAATGATCCTGAGAAGTAACGGTGATGTAGAAACTAAAAGTGAATCAGATGATGATTCTGTGACACCATCAGAGGGTGAATGTGATGGAGAGGAGTATCCGGTTAACGGAGTAACTCTCGTTACTAGGCAAGCATTGAATGTGCAAGCAAACGAAGAAAATGAGGTGCAACGAGATAACATCTTTCAGACAAGGTGTCTCATTAAAGATAAGGTATGTAGTATGATTATTGATGGTGGGAATTGCACTAATGTTGCTAGCACAACTATGGTTGACAAGCTAGATTTACCTACTAAGAAGCATCCTAGACCATATAAACTTCAGTGGTTGAATGAGAGTGGTGAAGTGAAGGTAAATCAGTAAGTGCTCGTATCATTTTCTATCAAAAGGTACCATGATGAAGTTTTATGTGATGTTGTACCTATGCATCCGTGACATATTTTGTTAGGAAGACCATGGCAATTTGATAGGCGAGTTATGCATGATGGCTTCAAGAATCGATATACCTTTGTAATAAACGAAAAACCTGTCATTCTTGTACCATTATCACCTCAACAAGCACATGAGGATCAATTAAGGATTAAAAATGAGAGTGAACAGAAAAGAGAGATTGATAAAAGAGAAGAAAGAGAAGAAAACGTGAGGACACAAGAGAAAGAGAAGAAAAGAGAAAATCTCTATGCAAAAGGAAGTGATGTCAAAAGAGCATTCTATGCCAAACAGCCTATGATTGTACTTTTGTACAAGGAGGCTGATTTTAACACTAACAAGTTTGACTCATCTTTACCTAGTGTTGTTGTTGCATTATTGCAGGAATTTGGAGATGTATTCCCTGACGATATCCCAAGTGGATTGCCACCTAATAGAGGAATTGAGCATCAAATTGATTTCATCCCGGGTGCATCCATCCCTAACCGGCCAGCATATAAGAGTAATCTTGAGGAGACAAAGGAGCTTCAAAGGCAGGTTGAGGAGCTTATGTCCAAAGGATATGTGAAGGAAAGCATGAGTCCATGTACTGTGCTTGTTCTACTTGTACCAAAAAAAGATGGGACTTGGAAGATGTGTGTTGATTGTCAAGCAATCAACAAAATCACTGTAAAGTATCATCACCCCATACCTAGATTAGATGACATGTTAGATGAATTGCATGGGTTATGTGTTTTTCTAAGATTGATTTGAAAAGTGGACATCATCAGATTAGGATGAGAGAGGGAGATGAGTGGAAAACAGCTTTCAAAACTAAGTATGGGACTACTTAGTTAAGTGCTAAGTATGGGACATGTTAGATGAATTGCATGGGTTATGTGCTTGGCTTGCACCAAGCACTTTTATGCGACTAATGAATCATGTTTTACGTGCATTCATTGGTAAATTTGTAGTGGTGTATTTTGATGATATCTTGGTTTATAGTAAAACGCTAGAAGATCATCTTGATCATTTACATTCAGTTGTAAGTGTTTTACGTTCTGAGAAATTGTATGCTAACTTACATAAATGTTCCTTTTGTACTGATCAGATCACATTTCTTGGCTATGTTGTCAGAGCTAAAGGTGTTGAGGTTGACGAGGAAAAAGTTAAGGCAATTCGTGATTGGCCTACACCTAAGTCAACTAGTGACGTGCGTAGTTTTCATGGTCTAGCTAGTTTCTATAGACGCTTTGTTAAAGACTTTAGCACCATTACCGCACCACTCACTGAGCTTATCAAAAAGAACATGAATTTTAGGTGGGGTAGTGCCCAAGACAAGGCTCTTAATTGCATCAAGGAAAAATTAAGTTTTGCACCCTTACTTGCTTTACCTAACTTTGCAAAAGCTTTCGAGATTAAGTGTGATGCTTCAGGTATTGGCATTGGAGCTGTTTTGATGCAGGAAAGGTGCCCAATTGCTTACTTTAGTGAAAAGCTAAGTGGAGCAAGCCTTAATTATCCTACTTATGATAAAGAGATGTATGCATTGGTATGGGCTTTGAAGATATGGCAACATTACCTTTGGCCTAAAGAGTTTGTCATCCATACTGACCATGAATCTTTGAAGCACTTGAAGGGACAAGGAAAGTTGAACAAAAGACATGCCAAGTGGGTTGAATTCATTGAGACCTTTCCCTACATCATCCAATATAAAAAAGGTAAGGAAAATGTGGTAGCTGATGCATTATCTCGTAGGTATGCCCTTATCTCTACACTTACTGCAAACTTATTAGGATTTGAACACATTAAGGATTTATATTTGAATGATCCTGACTTTGCTAATGTGTATAGAGCATGTGAGGTGTCAGTCTTAGAGAAGTTTTATAGGCATAAGGGTTTCTTATTTAGGAAAAATCGTTTATGCATGCCTATGAATTCTTTGAGGGAGTTGGTTGTAAGAGAAGCTCATGAGGGTGGTCTAATGGATCATTTCGGAGTTAGGAAAACCCTAGATGTCCTAAATGAACATTTTTTTTTTTGCCACAAATGAAACGAGATGTTGAGAGGATATGTGCGAAATGCATAACATATAAACAAGCTAAATCTAGAGTTTTACCTCATGGCTTGTATACCCCTCTACCAATACCTAACCATCCCTGGGTTGATTTATCTATGGACTTTGTACTAGGATTACCCAGAACAAAAAGGGGTAAGGATTCTGTATTTGTTGTTGTTGATAGATTTTCAAAGATGGCACACTTCATCCCATGTCATAAAACTGATGATGCGAACAACGTGGCTGACTTATTCTTTAGAGAAGTAGTACGTTTGCATGGCATGCCACGAAGCATTGTTTCAGATCGGGATACAAAGTTCTTAAGCTACTTCTAGAAGACTTTGTGGGGTAAGTTAGGTACTAAGCTATTGTTTTCAACTACTTGTCATCCACAAACTGATGGGCAGACTAAGGTAGTTAATCGAACTCTTTCTACTCTTTTGCGTGCTATTATTCGAACAAATTTGAAAACATGGGAAGATTGTTTACCACATGTCGAGTTTGCGTATAATAGGAGTGTTCATTCTACTACTAGTTACTCTCCATTTGAAATCGTATATGGTTT
>CM038596.1:6855247-6874649 GCA_021533255.1 Ceriops tagal
GGGGGGGGAGACAAACATCAGAATACAACTTTATAACTACAAGAGACATTATTTTCTATCAAGTTTCAACACAAACGAGCATTATTTCCACTGGTTCTTTGTGAACTTGTTGATTTGCATCATTGATTATGTTTTTCTTAAATTTATCTTCTTCAACCTTATGTGCATAGGAGTGGTGTCTAATCCTTCTATAATTCTAGTTCATGGTTGCTTTATAATCATTGGGTTAGAATTGTTTATTTCATAACCTATCTTAGAACGATCTTAGTGACATGAATTTTGGTGTTGGGTTCCGGTTCGTCATAATCAGAGTTCGTATCATTTGCTCTCAGAGCCCAGGTTCTAATCCATGTTAGTTATCTCTATTTTAATTTTTTTTATTAAAACACAGAAAAAGAAAAAAATCAGATTCTACCCTTTTTTTCTTGTGTCGTTGGGACTATTATGTTGGTTAATGTAGTGAACTACTAATTATCAATTGTGGGGCTGTTGTTTTTGACAATTTCGAGTTCATGTCATTAAAAATAAAAAAGAACCCTAAATTATTTCTAAGTGATTCACAACTTTAGCTTTACTCTCATTGACTGTTCTTATGTCCTAGCAAGCCAACCTCAGCAATTACATTCCTTATTTCTATTGGCCTTGGTTGAATCCTAGTTCTTTTGATTGCTTACCTTGATCTTGCCACTTATTTGAAAAGATTGGTTTAGTATATTCAAGTTTTGATTTGTTCTGCATTTAATTTGCTTAGAATTATTGAAAAAGCTTTTAAAGTCTTGCATTTCATTGTGTGAAACACAAGAGTTGAGAGGACTGTTATAGTTGAGTGGAGAGCAAATATGTAAGGGAGTGAGTTTTGTGAGATATATTCTTTATTTACTAACAATCTCATAGGTACAATGTCTAATGGTAAAGAAGGCAATTTCCCATACGGAGAGGAGGGAGTAGTTATTCCAGACTTCAAATTGCTTATGAAATTCTTAGAGCAAAAAGTTTGATAAGATTGACCAAATGTTTTCGGAAGTCAAGGATAAGATGGATAAAATAGAAGGGGAATCGAGTGTGAACCTTAAGAGGCCAACTAGGAGGGTCATGAAGGAGCAATTTGAACATGATTTTGGTGAAGATGGTGATAATTATTATGATAAAGGTGATAATGCTAGTCGAAACTTCAGAGGTGGATTTATAGGAGATGTGATAATAGGAATGGTAGAGGAGTATGAGGCAATGGAAATGTTTATAATAGGTACAATAGAGGTTGGAATTACAGAAATAGAGCGGAGGAAGGAGTAGACAAAAATTTGAGTCACATTAAAATGAAGGTTCCCTCTTTCTAAAGAAAAGCTGACCCAGATGTGTACTTAAATTGGGAGAGAAGGGTAGAGCTATTGTTTAATTGTCATAACTTTTCTGAGGAGAAGAAGGTCAAGATAGCTGTGACTGAGTTTACTGATTATGCAGTAGTGTGGTACATATTACTACTAGAAGGAGGAATTTTGAAAGACCAATAGAAACTTGGAATAAGTTAAAGACTGTGATGAGGACATTTGTTCCTAGCTCTTATTATAGGGATTTGAATAACAAGTTACAGAGCCTTACGCAAGGTTCCAAATGTGTGGAGGAGTACCATAAGTAGATGGGGATTGCAATTGTTAGGAAAAATGTAATAGAGCATAGGGAGGCAACCATAGCGAGGTTCCTTCAAGGGTTAAATAGAAGTATAACTGACGTGGTAGAACTACAACACTATGTAGAGCTTGAGGACATGGTACACATTGCCATAAAAGTTGAGAGGCAGCTTAAGGGCAAGAGTACTTCTAGATATAATCAAAACTTGGGTTCATCTTTTTGGAAGCCAAACTAGAGGAAAAAGGAAAAGAAGATAACTCCTAAGCTTAAAACCAATTCACATAGACCTAAGACCAGTGGGGGTAGCCTTGAAAAGGGTGAATTTAAGGAAAAACTTGAGGGCACCCAAGGAAAAACTAGAGACATCAAGTGTTTTACGTGTTTGGGTAGAGGTTATGTAGTGTCAAAATGTTCTAATAAAAGGTCTATGATCCTTAGGGAGGATGGTGAATATTAGACTAGAAGTGAGTCTAATGATGAGACTCATATGCCACCCTTAGTAGATAGATGCTTAGTAATGTTGATCAGGGAGTAGAGTATCCAAAGCATGGTGGAAGGCTTTTAGTAATAAGGAGAGCTCTTAGTGTGCAGGTTAAAGAGGATGATGTTAAGATGCAGTGAGAAAATATTTGGTATACTAGGTGTTTGGTTTGGGATAAACTTTGTTTCTAGATCATAGATGGAAGTAGTTGCACTAATGTAGACTTTATTTGGGATAGACTCCGGCATACAGAGTTGGTGGAGAAATTGAACTTGCGTGCAACTAGACACCCTAAGCCATATAAATTGTAATTAGTTAAATGATAGTGGGGAGGTGACAGTGACTAAGCAAGTGATTTTTCCATTTACTATTAGTAGGTATAAGGCTGAGGTTACTTGTGATGTTGTACCTATACAAGCTAGTCATTTGCTATTAAAACGGTCATGGCAATTCGATAGAAGGGTAACACATGATGGGTACAAAAATAAGTATACATTCACCATGGAGGGGAATCCCATTACACTCGCACCACTGACTCCTCAACAGGTTTATGAAGACCAATTGAGACCTTTTGAAAATGAACAAAAGAAAAGAAGTGAAAAGAAAGAGAGAGGAGAGAAAAAGTAAGAGCAAACACTTGAGAGTGCTAAACACAAGAGTGGTGAGGCATAAAATAAAATTGAGCGACAGCATGTGTATATGCCAAAGGAGTTTATGTAAGAGCTGCCTTCCAAGCTAGGCGGCAAATGTATTTGATCCTTTATAAGGATGCTTACCTAGCTAACAACAATAGTACTTCTTGTGTTCCTAGTGTTGTTTCTTCTTTCTTGCAAGAGTTTGATGATGTAGTCCCTGAGGATGTACCAAATTAATTACCACCACAAAGGGAAATTAAGCATTGTATTGACCTAGTACCTGGAGTAGTTATTCCCAACAAGCCAGCATATCGAAGTAACCTGAAGAAGACAAAAGAACTTCAAAGGCAAGTTGAGGAATTGATGAAAAAGAGAATGTGTGAGAAAGCATTAGTCCATATGTAATGCTTATGTTGCTAGTACCAAAAAAAGATGGGTCTTAGAGAATGTGTGTCGACTGTCGAGCCATTAATAAAATTACAGTGAAGTATCAACACCCTATACCTAGACTTGATGACATGTTTGATGAGTTGCATGGTGCATGCTTCTTTTCAAAAATTGATCTTAAAAAGTGGATATCACCAAATTAGAATTAGGATAGGTGATGAATGGAAAACTACATTTAAAATTAAGCATAGTTTTTACAAGTAGTTGGTTATATCGTTTGAATTAACTAATGTACCTAGCATATTCATGAGATTAATGAATCATGTTTTGAGACCTTTCCTTGGGAAATTCGTGGTGGTCTATTTTGATAATATTTTAGTATATAGCTATTCTTTAAAATCTCATGTTAAACACTTGTGTTGCGTGCTAAATGTGTTAAGGAAAGAAAAATTGTATGCTAACTTGAAGAAATGTACCTTTTGCGCTGATCATGTCATTTTCTTAGGGTATGTTGTGACTCCTAATAGCATTGAGGTTGATATTGAGAAAGTTAAGACTATCAAAGAAAGGCTTATGCCAAAATGTATAGGTGATGTGAGGAGTTTTCATGGTCTAGCTAATTTTTATAAGAGGTTTATTATGGATTTTAACTCTATAGCCACACCGTTGACAGAGGTCATTAGGAAAAGTGAAAGGTTTAAATGGGGTGATTACTAGTTGCATTTGAACTGTTAAAATCTAAGTTGTTTAATGCATCACTTCTTAGTTTGCCTGATTTTTCTAATACTTTTGAAATTGAATGTGATGCATCAGGCATTGGGGTGCAGGGCGTACCCATACAAGAGAAACGTCCCTTAGCATTCTTTAGTGAAAAGTTATGTGGGGTTGCATTAAATTATCCAACTTATGATAAGGAAAATTATGCACTTGTTAGAACATTAGAAACTTGGCAACACTACCTTTGGCCTAAGGAATTTGTAATCCACACTGATCATGAGTCACTAAAACATTTGAAGGGTCAAGGTAAATTAAAGATAAGACATGCAAAGTGGATGTAATTCATAGAAATGTTTCCTTATGTGATCCAATACAAGATGGGTAAGGAAAATGTGGTTGCTGATGCATTATCTAGTAGGTGCACCTTAATTAGCACCTTCAGCACTAAATTATTATGTTTTGAGCACATCATTGACTTGTATGCTACATATGCTAATTTTGGTAATGTTTATACTGCTTGTAAGAATACCAAATTTGGTAAACTCTATAGACAGGAGGGTTACTTGTTTAAGAAAAATAAATTATGTATTCCTTAAGGGTGTATTAGAGAATTGCTTATGCGAAAGGCTTATAGGGGAGGTTTGATTTGGCATTCAAAAGACTTTAGATGTTTTGAGTGAACATTTCTTTTAGCCACATATGAAACATGATGTTGAATCAATTTGTTATGCACAGCCCAGAAAGCTATGAAACATGTTGGGTTGATCATATTAGAACCCTAAGGAGACTAAGTCCTAAAAGTCCCAATCTTAAGACACCACAAAGTTTGATCACTCCTATGATAACTCATGACAATTTATTCTTCCAAGAACACAAGAAAGCAGAGCAAAGCATGCTAAAAAAAAATATCTCAATCTTGTTTACCCTGTTTGACATAGTTGTAGCCTTTATATACACATGTAAATATTACAATCCTATAAGGAAAAGGTGATGGAGAACAAGGTGCTATTCAAGTGCAACAAACCAAGCATTCCCTAGATCCTTTACAAGTAATCGGTGGTGTAATGACTAGGGTAAGGACAAAGAGGATCAAAGAGGCTTTATAAGGCTTAATCATGGAGCTATATGACAAAAAGGGTGCTTCAGAAGATTCCAAGGTTGTTTTAAAAGTTTTTAATGCTACACCAAGGATCATCACTTATCTTTATGTGCAAGATGATGGACAAGGCTTAGGACTTGAAGAACAAAACTTGAAACCCATGATATAAGTCCAATCAAGGCAAATTTAGGATTCCTAATCAAGGCATAATTGTATTCCTTAATTAGGGGAATCAACTGTAATTAAGGTTTTCCAATATAGGTATGTTAAGAAACACCTTTTGTTTATAGGATTGTAATATTTACATGCTTATGTAAAAGGCCACAACTGTGTAAAATGGAATGAACAAGATTGAGAGATTTTTTTTTCAGCAAGCTTTGCTCTACTTTCTTGTGTTGTTGGAACAATACATTATCTTGACTTATCAAAGGGTTCCTAGGACAGGTCGCCTAGCAAGTTCTTTATCAAAAGGTAATTCTTAATATACCTATATAGGAAAACCTTAATTACAGGTCATCCCTCTAATTAAGGAATACAATTCTTCCTTGATTAGGAATCCTAAATCTGCCTTTATTAGAAATTCTTAAAAAGACTACCACTAATGATATAAAGTCAAAGTAAAGACCTAACAAATGTATCAAGACTCAGCTAAACTTACCTAAGAAGTTAGGCCTTTTCTACATGTAATTCAGAGTTAACTTAAAATCTAGCAATCCAACCCAAAATTAGGCCCATTAATACAACATAGCATGCAATTGAGCCTTTCCTTAGCTTTATCATGCAACTTGGACTTATATCATGGGCTCCAAGTTTTGTTCTTCAAGACATAAGTCTTGTCCATAATCTTGCACATAAAGATAAGTGGTTATTTTTGGTGTAGCATTGAAAACTTTTAGAACAGTCTTGGAATCTTCTAACGCACCCTCTTTGTCATGCAACTCCATGATTAAGCCTTGTAAACCCACTTTAATCCTCTTTGTCCTTGCCCTAGTCATTGGACCACCAATTCCTTGCAAAGGATCTAGGGAATACTTGCTTTGTTGCCCTTCAATAGTACCTTGTTCTCCATCATTCCTTCCCTCCTTGAAAGGATTCATCCTTAAATCACCTACAACAAACAAAATATATCAGCAACATTAAAAGTAGCATTAACATTACCATAGTTGCTTGGAAAATCTAGCTTGTAGGCATTGTCATTAATCCTCTCCAAGACTTGAAAAGGTCCATCTCCTTGAGGCTGCAATTTGGACTTTCTTTGTGGAGGAAATAGTTCCTTCCTTATATGTACCCACACCCAATCACCAGGTTCAAAGGCAATCTTCACACACCTTTTATTAACTTACTTAGCATATTGCTTATGCTTCCTTTCAATGTTAGCTCAAACCTTGGCATGTAAATCCTTCACAAATTCAGCCTTTTTCTTACCATCAATGTTAGCATGCTCTTTAGTAAGCAAAGATAAAATCTCCAAAGGAGTTAAAGGATTAAAACCATAAGCAACTTCAAAAGGTGACAAGTAGTAGAATGAATAGATCTATTATAAGCAAACTCAATATGTGGCAAAGACCATTCCTATTGTCTTAAGTTCTTTTGAATGATAGCATTAACAAAGTAGTGAGTGTCCTATTAACTACTTTAGTTTGTCCATCTATTTGAGGATGTGCAACAGTAGAAAATAAGAGTTTGGTTCCCAATTTATTCCATAAAGTGCGCCAAAAATGACTTATGAACTTAACATCCCTATTGCTAACAATAGTTCTTGGCAATCCATGCAAACACACCACTTCCTTAAAGAATAACTTAGCAATATGTGTTGCATCATTGGTTTCAGAACATACAACAAAATGTGCCATTTTGCTAAACCTATCAACAATGAAAAATATGCTATCCTTACCACTTTGAGACCTTGGTAATCCCAAGACAAAGTCCATTGAAATATCAGTCCAAGATTGGTTAGGCACAGGTAAAGGTGTATACAAGCCATACATTTTAACTCTAACCTTTTCTTGCCTACATGTAATGCACTTATCACAAATGGAATGCACATCATGCTTCATAATAGGCCAATAAAAATGCTCATGCAATATATCTAGAGTCTTCTGCACACCAAAGTGCCCCATTAAACCACCCTCGTGAGCTTCCCTAACAAGTAACTCACGAACAAAACACATAGGCACACATAATTTATCCCTCTTAAAAAAAACCCTTCATGCCTATAAAAGTCACCAAATGCACACTAATCACATGCATTCCATACTTGGCCAAAATCAGAATCATTCGCATACAAGCCATTAAGCAATTCAAAACCAAGTAACTTAGTTTGTAAAGAAGTAAGTAATGTGTACCTCCTGGACAATGTATATGTTCTCCTTTCTATGCTTGTACTTGATCACATAAGGAAATGTTTCTATGAATTCCAGCTACTTAGCATGTTTCTTATTAAGCTTACCTTGGGATTTCAAGAACTTTAAGCTCTCATGATTAGAATGAATGATGAATTCCCTTGGCCACAAATAATGTTGCCATGTTTAAAGAGTTTGAAGCAATGCGTAAAGTTCATTGTCATAAGTGGGATTATTTAAGGCTACCCCACTTAGTTTTTCACTAAAATAAGCAATTGGTTTGGAACCTTGCATCAAAACAGCCCCTATTCCTATTATAAATGCATCACACTCTACCTCAGAAACTTTATCAAAGTTAGATAAGCATAACAAAGGTGCATTAGTAAGCTTTTCTTTCAAAGTACTGAAAGCCCGATTATGCACATCATCCTACTTGAAAACAACATTCTTTTAACAAGTTCATTTAAAGGTGTAGAAATGGAAGTAAAATCTTCAACAAACCTTCAATAAAAACTTGTTAAACCATGAAAGCTTCATACCTCATTTGCGTTCTTAGGTATCGGCCAGTACCTTATTGATACGAACTCCGATTATATGTAAACGGAACCCAACACCAATGTTGGTATAGGAACGTTCTAACAAAGGTAAAGGGATTTGGAGTTCTGACCCAATGATTATAAACAACCAAGAACCACAACTATAAGATTCAAATGCCACTCTTAACAACAACAACGTTGAAGAAGATAAGTCTATTGAACCAACACACTTAAGTATGAAAGTTCAGAATTAGTTCTCAAAGAATCAAAGAAAATAGTTCAAACACTTATGAAAATGGGTCTGCCTCCTCCAGCCACCCTTTTTGCCCTTTTTGTACGCTAACCCCCAAAAACCCTAGATAATAAGATGGGCTTAGTAAGGAAATTCGTCCAACCTAGTACATAACAATATAACCCATGAAAATAATCCATTTAAATGCCCAAACATAGGCTCCCAAATCCAACTTCCTTCCCAAGGCCATGGTTCTCAAATTCCTCCACAAATGACACATTTGCAAGCCCTAATGAAGCCTCCATCATCCTTAACTCGTACCTAACAACTTCCTGATAGTAAATGTCACACAACAAGTTGTTGAGAGCTTCCTTTATTTTCTTTGACCTTGCCCTTGTCATTGGTCCTCCAAGGTTTTGCAAAGCATCAACTTTGTTGTTGATTTGAGCTAGTACAATATGGCTTCCATCACTTATCGCCTTTACCAGCAGCTAATTCCTTTGGCCTTGCATCTTCCTTCGACTTTGAGGTTGCTTGGGCATCTTTCTAAATTGCCTTCCATGTAGATCTAAAAGCTAATCCAAATTTAAATTGATGAGAACCGTAGAGTTGATGGGTGGAAGGCTTCAATGGATGCAAGAGGTCCATTGCACATTCCAAAAGGCCCAATAACATGAGCTAGAGCCAAAAAGATTGAAGAAACACTAAATGGGCTGATTGAGGACATTTAGGCCAACCAAGCTTCAAATGGTGCGAATTCAAGTTTGACAAAGAGTCCAGGCCTAATTAATATAATTGGAATACTTAATGGTCAAACTAAGTAATAGCATTCGCTCCAAAATAGGAGTTTATTCTCTGTGTTGGAATTTGTCCATAGTTAGGAATTCCTCCAAAATAAGGATTTGTCCTAAGTAGGAATTTATGCCTCTTTAAGATTACTATCTTAGCCTATAAATAGGCACCCCTTGTAAGCTCTCGAAAATCAGACAACTTGGAGTGAAATAAAAAGCAAGGGTTTTTCTCCCTCAGTTCTTTTGAGAACTAAAGAACTTATCAAGAGGTACTTCTTCTTGTGGCGTTCCAATCGACTTATCACTTCCAATTCCTTTCTTTTTTGGAGTGTGGCGTCCATATCCTTCTTAAATACCCTAGGTTTGTGTTCCTTTGAATGGTGAGTCTAGGGTTTGTGTTATTAAACTTTGGTTTAGCTTTCATGGTTGTTCTTTGATTCCTTGTGTGTGTTGGGTCCCTAAGCCATGTCTTTTTGGGGTTTTCCACATCAGTAGGTATCAGAGGCTGGTTCTGAGTCAGGTTCATTCCACTCACTCTTTAATTTTCTACCTTGTGATTTATTTATTTCTGTTTAGTTTGCCTATTATGTGCATTACCATTCAAATGCACAAATCTGTTTGTTTGCAATCCTTTCTCTCTTTCCTTGTTTGTTTAAGCTCATAAACGTGCTAATTTCAATTCCAATTGTTGTGTCTAAGTATTCTACTATTGTTTTGTGTTGAGAAAAAAAAGAAGAAAAAAAGAAGAAAAAAGAAGGAAGAAGAACAAAAGAAAGAAAACATCAAATTCAAGTTATTGATAAGGTTAACAATTTGATCATATTGGCCACAATAATAATAAAGTTTTTCTTACTCAACTCCAATTCTACTATATATTTTCCTATTTTGTTACCCAAGTTTGTCCTCTAAGTTATACTACCCCTATCCTGATTTTTCTGAATTTAGTTCATTAAATCGGTTTGTCTTGACATCCTTTTTTGTTTATGATTCCTTGTTCTCCAATTTGTTCAATTCTATGCCATTTATCTTATTCTGTTCAAAATCAATACCCTTGATTTACATTGTTTAGTTCTTTACAGAGTTAAAAGGGGAAATCCGAGTGGTAAAAGGTAAGAGTGAAAGTTCATATAAAGAAAAAGCCATAAATAGTGTAAAAATGAGGGAGTGTGACACCATCTTTTGAGTAACACATGTGAGGGAGTGTTCTGTAAGGTATCCTAATTATTTTGTGTAGAAGTAATACTATGACGTCCAAGGACAAAGGTGCAGCTCAGGAGGAAGCTGGTGACGTGTCCTTCATGATCAAAGCTATGAAAAAATAATTTGAGCACATGAATACCAGATTTGGTGATATGAGGGAGAGGATGGAGGAGCAAGCTAATACAATAGCAGAGTTGCAAAGGAGGCATGAGGAATATGTGGCTCCTAAAGCAAGAAGGCAGTTGAGACATGCCTATGAAGATGAAGATGATGTAGAAGATGATGAATTTGACGATCAAACTACTGTGGTTAGAACTGTTAACAATAGAAGGGATCGAAGAGAATTTGGGAGGCAAGGCACCTATGACCATAATTTGGGCAGTATTAAAATGACAATTCCTCCATTCCAAGGTAAGAATGATCGAGAAGAAGGTCCACAACTATTTCAAGGAAAAAAAGGTAAAGCTCGCTGCAGTTCAATTTACTGATTATGCTATTATTTAGTGGGATCAACTTGTTTTTACTAGGAGAAGGAATCATGAGCAGCCTATTGATACATGGGAAGAGATGAAGGCTATCATGAGGAGGAGGTTTGTCCCTATTCACTATTATAGGGAGTTGTACCAAAGGCTGCAAGGGCTCACTCAGGGCAGCAAAAGTTTGGAGGACTACCACAAGGAGATGGAGATTACCATGATTAGGGTAAATGTAGAAGAAGATAGAGAGGCAACCATGGCTCGATTTCTGCAAGGGCTAAATAGGGACATAGCAAACATGGATGAATTGCAACACTACATGGAATTAGAAGACATGGTGCACATGGCAATGAAAGTAGAAAGGCAACTTAAATGAAAGGGCTCCACATGGTTTGGGCAGAATTCCGGTTCTACCTCATCTTGGAAGCCAAATTGGAGTAAAAGGGACGAGATGACCAATTACAAGTCCAAAGTCAAGATACCCAAGCACAAGAATGTGTGCTCTAACTAGAAGACAATTAAGTTTGAACCCCAACCAAGTAGAAATAGAGATGTTAAATGTTTTAAGTGTTTGGGCAAGGGTCACCTTACATCTCAATGTCCAAATAAGTGTGCAATGATCTTGAGAAGTAATGGTGATGTTGAAACTAAAAGTGAATCAGATGATGATTCTGTGCCATCATTAGAGGGTGAAAGTGATGGAAAGGAGTATCCGGTTAATGGAGTAGTTCTCGTTATAAGGCAAGCATTGAATGTGCAAGTAAAGGAAGAAAATGAGGTGCAACGAGATAACATCTTTCAGAGAAGATGCTCATCAAAGATAAGGTATGTAGTATGATTAATGAAGGTGGGAGTTACACAAATGTTGTTAGCACAACTATGGTTGAGAAGTTGGATTTACCTACTATGAAGCATCCCATATAAGCTTCAGTGGTTGAATGAGAGTGGTGAATCAAGGAAAATAAGTAAGTGCTCATATGATTTTCTATTGGAAGGTACCATGATGAAGTTTTATGTGATGTTGTACCTATGCATGCAAGCCATATTCTATTAGGAAGACCATGGCAATTTGACAGGCGAGTTATGCATGATGGCTTCAAGAATTGATATTCCTTTGTAATGAATGAAAAACTTATTAATCTTGTACCATTATCATCTCAACAAGCTTATGAGGATCAATTGAGGATTAAAAATGACAGTGAACAGAAAAGAGAGATTGATAAAAGAGAAAAGAGAGGAGAAAACGTGAGGACACAAGAGAAAGAAGAAAAGAGAAAGTCTTTATGCAAAAGAAAGTGATGTCAAAGAGCATTCTATGCCAAACAGCCTATGATCGTACTTGATAAGGGATAGAACCCTAACTCCACCACAAAAGCTAGCTCATGATTGGAGGGTTGACCCAACCCTTATAAACAACTCAAGGACCCCCCTCATGAACTGATGTGGGACACATGATTCCCACCGTGCCTCAGTCGGCGATCGGCACGGTGGCAGGGAACCTTTGTACAAGCAACCACCGACCCTCTGAGGTTTGGTTCTGATACCACCTAATAAGGGATTGAACCCTAACTCCACCACAAAAGCTAGCTCAAGAATGGAGGGTTGACCCAACCCTTATAAACAGCTCAAGGACCCCCCTCA
Source organism: Ceriops tagal (assembly GCA_021533255.1). Classification (NCBI taxonomy): domain Eukaryota; kingdom Viridiplantae; phylum Streptophyta; class Magnoliopsida; order Malpighiales; family Rhizophoraceae; genus Ceriops; species Ceriops tagal. Next base: position 6,867,414 of record CM038596.1, read on the forward strand.
AGAACCGATGTGGGACACATACGATTTCAAATGGAGAGTAACTAGTAGTAGAATGAACACTCCTATTATACGCAAACTCGACATGTGGTAAACACTCTTCCCATGTTTTCAAATTTGTTCGAATAATAGCACGCAAAAGAGTAGAAAGAGTTCGATTAACTACCTTAGTCTGCCCATTAGTTTGTGGATGACAAGTAGTTGAAAACAATAGTTTAGTACCTAACTTACCCCACAAAGTCTTCCAGAAGTAGCTTAAGAACTTTTTATCCCGATCTGAAACAATGCTTCGTGGCATGCCATGCAAACATATTTCTCTAATGAATAAGTCAGTCACGTTGTTTGCATCATCAGTTTTATGACATGGGATGAAGAGTGCCATCTTTGAAAATCTATCAACAACAACAAATACAAAATCCCTACCCCTTTTTGTTTGTGGCAATCCTAGTACGAAGTCCATAGATAAATCAACCCAGGGACGGCTAGGTATGCATAGGTACAACATCACATAAAACTTCATCATGGTACCTTTCGATAGAAAATGATACGAGCCCATAACCTAGAAGAAGACCTAATCAAGAACAACCAATCTGTTTAATAGGCAAGGTGTCTGAAAGGTAACTTTAGGGACTATTGTGATTAGTAGGTAACAATAGATCTACTTTAGTTGAATATGAGAAAGAGTTCATTTCTGAGAAGAGTTTGAAGTTGTTCACCCACCTGCATATTGACAAGAGCTAGTGTATTAAAGAAGTAGAGTACTTTGGCTTAAATTATCAAAGTTTTTCAAGGGGGTGATACTGATTCACCCCCCTTCTCAGTATCACAGACTAGTAGATCTTAGGGTGAAGTTGGGAGCTTCAGCTATCTTAGCCTATAAATAGGCACCCTTGTAAGCTCTGGAAAATCAGACAACTTGGAGTGAAATAAAAAGTAAGGGTTTTTTTCCCTCAATTCTTTTGAGGACTAAAGAACTTATTAAGAGACATTCCTTCTTGTGGCATTCCAATCGACTTATCACTCCCAATTCCTTTCTTTTTTGGAGTGTGGCATCCATATCCTTCTTAAATACCCTAGGTTCGTGTTCCTTTGAATGGTGGGTCTAGGGTTTATGTTATTAAACTCTGGTTTAGTTTTTCTGGTCGTTCCTTGATTCCTTGTGTGCGTTAGGTCCCTAAGCCATGTCTTTTTGGGGTTTTTCGCATCATAAATCCTTTGGACTTGATTTGTTTCTCCACCTTGATAGCCTTATGTATCAACCCCTCTATCTCTAAATTGATGAGGACCTTCTTAGGTCTCACACTAAGAGGAGGAGGGGGTGAATTAGTGTGAGAGGCTCGCTTTTTATAAATCTTTCTAGATTTAACCTCTGTGACTTGTTAGAACCAATGATCCAATTTTTATCTTTTTTCTTTATGTGAGAGTGGCCGTATGGATATCAATCAATGCAAGCTCCAAAGAACACACAGCAATTTTTACGTGGTTCACCCATAATGCGTGAGCTACTTCCACGTTGTGGTAGGATCTCTTGTTATCAAGGGATACAGTTATGGTGTGGAAGGATCACTCCTTAACCACTTGAGCAAGGATCACTCCTTATCCACTTTCGATGATCTCCCAATCACTTAAAGGTTTGATCTCTTGATCATTAAATAAGATGATCTCCATATCACTCAACAAACTGATCTCCTGATAATTCTAATGGTATCCCACCCTTTTTCAACAAGTTTATCAAGAGTTATCTCTTCCATAGGTTCTCTCCCCCTGTTACTGGTGTTGCCTCACCTACTACCTCAGTAGGTTCTCTCCTCTGCTGCCTCCCCTGCTACCTCGGTTGGTTTTCTCCTCCTGCTGCTGGTGTTGCCTCCTTTGAGGCTCTCTTCCTTTGCTACCGGTGTTGTCTCACCTGTTATCTTAGCAGGTTTCTTCCTCTACCGCTGGTGCTACCTCACCTACTACCTTGGCAGGTTCTCTTCCCCTGCTATTGGCACTACTTGCCCTGTTGTCAGGGCATGTTTTCTCCTCTACTGTTATAAGTTGTCGGACCTGCTATTGGGACATGTCTTCTCCTTTATTAATGCAAGCTGCCGAGGCAAGTTTTCTTCTCTTGTTGCTAGTTGTGTTTCCTGCCCTGTTATCGAGACATGCTGCTGGTTGTGCTTACTGGTATAATGACCTGCACTTACTAGTATTGTTGCCTGCACCTGCCACTACTGTAATTTGCAATTGTTGCTAGTCTACTTGCTCTTGCTGCTGCTATTGTAAACTGCAATTGCTGGTTGTTTGCCTGCACTTGCTGGTGTTACTGGTGTTGTAGGCTGCTGCAGGTGTAGCGGGCTACTACTAGTGTTGTAAGCTACTGCTGGTGTTGTGCAGGATGTGCCGTTGGTGTTGCTTGCTGTAGGTTACTGGTTTCTTTATTGCAATTGTAGGATTCCTTGGGTTGCGGCTACAACTCCTTCTCCTTTTGGTTTGGTCGGCTACTCCCTTCTTCTTTCTTTGGTGTGGCTATTACACACCTTATTTTCTAGTTTGGTGTAGCTGTTGCATGCCCTCTTCTTTGGTTTGGTGTGGCTACTGCACACCTTCTCCTCTGGTTTGGTGTGGTTATTGCAAGTCCTCTCAATGTGGCTGTTGCAAGCCCTCTCCTCTGATTTGGTGTGGCTACTGCAAGCTTTTCTCTCATTAGTGTGGCTGCTACACGTCACCTTTACTGGTTTGGTGTGGCTATCAATTGTTGTACCTCCTCCTTCAGTTGGTGTGGCTGCCTCCTCCTTTGGCCAGTTGCTGTTGCACTCTCCTTGGCTAGCTACTATACTCTCCTTGGTGCTACACCTTACTTTGCTAGCTGCACCTCTCCTTGGTGCTGCACATTTCTTGGCTGGCTACACCTCTCCTGGCCGGCTGCACCTCTCCTTAGTTGCAACTCTCTTGCTCGGCTACTGCTACACCCTCCTTGGCCAGTTGCTCTCTCCTTGGTGGCTGCCTTCTTTGCCTTGGTCAGTCACTCTCTCTTAGGTGGCTACCTCTCTCTTTGCCATTCACCTCTCCTTGTGGCTGCCGTTAGGTTTGCCAATCTCTCTTAAAATTCTGTAGCACACACATTGTCTTGTAAGATGCATGGAGGTATTTAACATATTTGATTCCTCAAATTTAGGGTTAATGGTCAACATTAACTTCCCTAAATTTAGGGTCAATAGTCAACTTTGATCCCTACAATTTAGGGTCGACAATCAACATTGACTCATCGACTTCAGGGTTGACCAACCATCAACGATTTTGCCCAATGATCTCTCTGCATCTCAATGGCATTCATAACATCAAATCAACACAAACAACTATGTTAGATGGTATTGACAACAAATCAAACATTAACTATCAAAGATGGACTTAACAATCTCTCCCTTTGGATTTGTTGGCAACACATTAAATCTGACTTTGAGCAGTAAAGCATAAGTACAGCTCCCCATGAAACATTGATGAGAACCATAAAGATGATGGGTGGAAGGCTTCAATGGTTGCAAGAGGTCCATTGCACATTCCAGAAAGCTCAATAACACGAGCTAGAGCCAAAAAGATTAAAGAAGCACTAAATGGGCTGATTCAGGACATTCAAGCCAACCCAACTTTAAATGGTGCGAATTCAAGTTTGACAAGGAGTCCAGGCCTAATTAATATAATTAGAATACTTACTAGGTCAGAATAAGTAATAGCACTTCTTCCTAAATAAGAATTTATTATTTATGTTGGAATTTGTCCACAATTAGGAATTCCTCCAAAATAAGGATTTGTCCTAAGTAGGAATTTGTGCCTCTTTAGGATTGCTATCTTAGATTATAAATAGGCACCCCATGTAAGCTCTGGAGAATCAGACAATTTTTGAGTGAAATAAAAAGCAAGGGTTTTTTCCTCTCGGTTCTTTTAGGGACTAAGGAACTTATCAAGAGGTATTTCTTCTTGTGGCGTTCCAATCGACTTATCACTCCCAATTCCTTTCTTTTCTGGAGTGTGGCGACCATATCCTACTTAAATGCTTTAGGTTCGTGTTCCGTTGAAGGGTGGGTCTAGGGTTAGTGATACTAAACTCTGGTTTAGCTTTCCTGGTTGTTCTTTGATTCCTTGTGTGCATTGGGTCCCCAACATCTTTTTGGGGGTTTTCCCATCAGTTGGTATCTGAGCAGGGTTCTAAATCAGGTTGAATCCACTCACTCTTCAATTTTCTATCTTTTGATTTATTTATTATTGTTTAGTTTGTCTATTATGTGCATTATCATTCAAATGTACAAATCTGTTTATTTGCAATCATTCTCTCTTTGCTTGTTTGTTTAAGCTCATAAACGTGCTAATTTCAATTCCAATTGGTATGTCTAAGTATCCTACTATTGTTTTGTGTTGAGAAAAAAAAAACGAAAAAACAAACCGAAAAAAAAAAGAAAAAAGGGAAGGAAGAAGAACAAAAGAAAGAAAACATCAAATTCAAAGTTATTGATAAGGTTAACAGTTTGATCATATTAGCCACAATAATAATAAAGTTTTCTTGCTCAACTCCAATTCTACCATCTGTTTTCCTAGTTTGTTACCCAAGTTGTCCTCTAGGTTATATTACCCCTATCCTGATTTTTGTGAGTTTAGTTCATTAAATCCGTTTGTGTTGACATCCTTTTTCGTTTGATTCTTTGTTCTCCAATTTGTTCGATTCTACGCCATTTAGCTTATTCTGTTCAAAATCAATACCCTTGATTTACGTTGTTTAGTTCTTTATAGAGCTGAAAGGGAAAATCTGAGTGGTAAAAGGTAAGAGTGAAAGTTCATATAAAGAAAAACCATAAAGAGTGTAAACACGAGGAAGTGTGACACAATCTTTTGAGTGACACATGTGAGGGAGTGTTCTGTGAGGTATCCTATTTGTTTTGTGCAGAAGTAAGACTATGACGTCCAAAGACAAAGGTGTAGCTCAAGAGGGAGCTGGTGATGTGTCCTTCATGATCAAAGCTATGCAACAACAATTTGAGTGCATAAATACCAGATTTGATGATATGAGAGAGAGGATGGAGGAGCAAGCTAAAACAAACAATAGCAGAGTTGCAAAGGAGACATGGGGAATATGGGGCTCCCAAAGCAAGAAGGCAATTGACACATGCCTATGACCATGAAGATAATGTAGAAGATGATGAATTTGACGATCAAACTACGATGGTTAGAACTGGTAACAATAGAAGGGATCGAAGAGAATTTGGGAGGCAAGGCACCTACGACCATAATTTGGGTAGTATTAAAATGACAATTCCTTCATTCCAAGGTAAGAATGATCCTGATGCATACCTAGAATGGGAAAAGAAGGTTGAATTGGTTTTTGATTGCCACAACTATTCCAAGGAGAAAAAGGTAAAGCTTGCTGCAGTTGGATTTACTGAACATGCTATTATTTGGTGGGATCAACTTGTTTTGACTAGGAGAAGGAATCATGAGCGGCCTATTGATACATGGGAGGAGATGAAGGATATCATGAGGAGGAGGTTTGTCCCTACTCACTATTACAGGGAGTTGTACCAAAGGCTGGAAGGGCTCACTCAGGGCACCAAAAGTGTGGAGGATTACCACAAGGAGATGGAGATTACCATGATTAGGGCCAATGTAGAAGAAGATAGAGAGGCAACCATGGCTCGATTTCTGCAAGGGCTAAATAGGGACATAGCAAATGTGGTTGAATTGCAGCACTATGTGGAATTAGGAGACATGGTGCACATGGCAATGAAAGTTGAAAGGCAACTTAAACGAAAGGGCTCCACACTGTTTGGGCAGAATTTAGGTTCTACCTCATCGTGGAAAAGGGACGAGATGACCAATTACAAGTCCAAAGCGGAGCTACCCAAGCACAAGGATGTGGGTTCTAGCAAGGAGACAGGTAAATTGAACCCCAACCGAGTAGAAATAGAGATGTTAAATGTTTTAAGTGTTTGGGCAGGGGTCACATTACAACTCAATGTCCAAATAAGCGTGCAATGATCCTGAGAAGTAACAGTGATGTTGAAACTGAAAGTGAATCAGATGATGATTCTGTGCCACCATCAGAGGGTGAATGTGATGGAGAGGAGTATCCGGTTAACAGAGTCGCTCTCGTTACAAGGCGAGCATTGAATGTGCAAGCAAAAGAAGAAAATGAGGTGCAACGAGATAACATCTTTTAGACAACGTGTCTCATCAAAGATAAGGTATGAAGTATGATTATTGATGGTGGGAGTTGCACTAACATTGCTAGCACAACTATGGTTGAGAAGCTGGATTTACCTACTATGAAGCATCCTAGACCATATAAACTTCAGTGGTTGAATGAGAGTGGTGAAGTGAAGGTAAATCAGCAAGTGCTCGTATCATTTTCTATCAGAAGGTACTATGATGAAGTTTTACGTGATGTTGTACCTATGCATGCAGGACATATTCTGTTAGGAAGACCATGGCAATTTGATAGGCGAGTTATGCATGATGGCTTTAAGAATTGATATTCCTTTGTAATGAACGAAAAACCCATCACTCTTATACCATTATCTCCTCAACAAGCTTATGAGGATCAATTAAAGATTAAAAATGAGAGTGAACAGAAAAGAGAGATTGATAAAAGTGAAAAGAGAGGTGAAAACATGAGGACACAAGAGAAAGAGAAGAAAAGAGAATGTTTCTATGCAACAGAAATTGATGTCAAAAGAGCATTCTATGCCAAACAACCTATGATCGTACTTTTGTACAAGGAGGCTTATTTTAACACTAACAAGTTTGACAAAACTTTGCCTAGTGTTGTTGTTGCCCTATTGTAGGAATTTGAAGATGTATTCTCTGACGATGTCCCAAGTGGATTGCCACCTAATAGAGGAATTGAGCATCAAATTGATTTCATCCCGGGTGCATCCATCCCTAACTGGCCAGCATATAAGTGTAATCATGAGGAGCCAAAGGAGCTTCAAAGGCAGGTCAAGGAGGTTATGTCCAAAGGATATGTGAGGGAAAGCATGAGTCCATGTGTTCCTGTCCTACTTGTACCCAAAAGAGATGGGACTTGGAGGATGTGTGTTGATTGTCGAGCAATCAATAAAATCACTGTAAATTATCGTCACCCTATACCTAGATTAGATGACATGTCGGATGAATTGCATGGGTCATGTGTCTTTTCTAAGATTGATTTGAACAGTGGATATCATTAGATTAGGATGAGAGAGGGAGATGAGTGGAAAACAGCTTTCAAAA
>CM038596.1:6881053-6990551 GCA_021533255.1 Ceriops tagal
TCTCCTTACTTCAACTGCTACCTTTTCCGTATTGCAATTTCTACCTTGCTGCAATTGTTGCCTTTTCCTTGCTACAATTTTGTGCCTTCTTCTTGCTACAATTGTTGTTGCCTTCTCCTTTGGTGCAACTGCCTCTCTTTTTGGTGGTTGCTGCCTCCTTCTCCTTTTGTTTGCTGTTGCACCCTCTTCCTTTGGTTGCTGTTGCACCTTTTGCCTTGGGTTTCTTTGGTTGCCGCTACACGTCCTCCCTTTGGTTGCTACTGCACCTTCTCCTTCTGGTGGCTGCTACACCATCTCCTTCTGGTGGCTACTACATAACTGATAGTTGCTGCACCATCTCTTTCTCCCTTTGGTTCAGCTGTCACCTTCTTTGGTTGTTGCTGCACCTTCTGCCTTGGGTTTCTCTGGTTGCTGTTGCACCTTCTCCCTTTGGTTGCTACTACACCTTCTCCTTTTGGTGGCTACTGCACCTTCTCCTTCAGGTGGTTGCTACACCTTTTCCTTTCGGTGGCTGCTACATCTTTTCCTTCCAGTGGCTGCTACACTGTCTCCTTCTCCCTTTGGTGTGGCTGCTACACCTCTCTTCTCCCTTTGAGATGCAGAAAACCCCAAAAAGATGTGGCTTAGGGACCCAACGCACACAAGGAATCAAAGAACAACCAGAAAAGCTAAACCAGAGTTTAATATCACAAACCCTAGACCAACCCTTTGAATGAACACGAACCTAGGGTATTTACGAAGGATATGGACGCCACACTCCACAAAAGAAAGGAATTGGGAGTGATAAGTCGATTGGAACGCCACAAGAAGAAGTACCTCTTGATAAGTTCTTTAGTCCTTAAAAGAATTGAGGGAGAAAAATCCTTCCTTTTTATTTCACTCAAAGTTGTCTTTTTCCAAAGCTTACAAGGGGTGCCTATTTATAGGCTAAGATAGCAATCCTAAAGAAGCACAAATTCCTTATTTTGGAGGAATTCCTAACTATGGACAAATTCCAACATAGACAATAAACTCCTATTTAGGAGTGAATGTTAATACTTACTCTGACCATTAAGTATTCCTAATTATATTAATTAGGTCTAGACTTTTTGTCAAACTTAAATTTGCACAATGTGAAGTTTGGTTGGCTTGAATGTTCTCAATTAGCCCATTTAGTGTTTCATCAATCTTTTTGGCTCTAGCTCGGGTTATTGAGCCTTCTGGGATGTGCAACGGACCTCTTGCATCCATTAAAGCTCTAGTTCGTGTTATTGGGCCTTTTGGAATGTGCGATGGACCTCTTGCATCCATTGAAGCCTTCCACCCATCATCTCTACGGTTCTCATCATTTCCCCTCTCCTCAAAAGGATTCGTCCCCAAATCATCACCTACATCAAAATGGAACAGATCAGAAACATTAAATGTTGCACTCACATTATATTCGCCGGGAAGGTCTAACTTATAAGCATTGTCATTAATTTGTGGTACAACATGAAAGGGACCATCTCCACTAGGTTGTAGCTTCGAACGCCTCTAAGCTGGGAATCGTTCCTTGCGCATATGCACCCAAACCTAATCACCAGGTTCAAACACCACCTTCTTTCGTCCCTTGTTGACATGGGATGTATGTTGCTCAGTTCGTTGTTCAATAAGTTGTCGCACCTTCTCATACAATTTTTTTATCATGTCAGCCTTGCATTCACCATCTAAGCTGACATACTTATAGATAGGTATAGGTAACAAATCCAAAGGAGTCAATGGATTAAAACAATATACAATTTCAAATGGAGAGTAACTAGTAGTAGAATGAACACTCCTATAGAAAGAGTTTGATTAATTACCTCAGTCTGCCCATCAGTTTGTGGATGACAAATAGTTGAAAACAATAGCTTAGTACCTAACTTACCTCACAAAGTCTTCTAGAAGTAGCTTAAGACCTTTGTATCCCGATCTGAAACAATGCTTCATGGCATGCCATGCAAACGTACTACTTCTCTAAAGAATAAATCAGCCACATTGTTTGCATCATTAGTTTTATGACATGGGATGAAGTGTGCCATCTTTGAAAATCTATCAACAACAAATATAGAATCCCTACCCCTTTTTGTTCATCGCAATCCTAGCACCAAGTCCATAGATAAATCAACCCAGGGATGGCTAGGTATGGGTAAGGGGGGTATACAAGTCATGGGGTAAAACACTAGATTTAGCCTGTTTGCATGTTATGCATTTCTCACATATTCTCTCAACATCTCGTTTCATGCGTAGCCAAAAGAAATGTTCATTTAGGACATCTAGGGTTTTCCTAACTCCGAAATGACCCATTAGACCACCCTTATAAACTTCTCTTACAACCAACTCCCTCAAAGAACTCATAGTCATGCATAACCAATTTTTCCTAAATAAGAAACCCTTATATGCCTATAAAACATCTCAAAGGTTGAAGCCTCGCATGCTCCATACACATTAGCAAAGTCAGGATCATTTACATCTAAATCCTTAATATGTTCAAATCCTAATAAGTTTGTAATAAGTGTAGAGATAAGGACATACCTGCGAGATAATGCATCAGCTACCACATTTTCCTTACCTTGTTTATATTGGATGATGTAGGGAAAGGTCTCAATGAATTCAATCCACATTTTCCTTTCCTTGTCCCTTCAAGTACTTCAAAGATTCATGGTCAGTGTGGATGACAAACTCCTTGAGCCAAAGGTAATGTTGCCATGTCTCCAAAGCTCGTACCAATGCATACATCTCTTTATCATAAGCAAGATAATTAAGGCTTGCTCCACTTAGCGTTTCACTAAAGTAAGCAATTGGGTGCCTTTCTTGCATCAAAACAGCTCCAATGCCAATACTTGAAGCATCACATTCAATCTCGAAAGCTTTTGCAAAGTTAGGTAAAGCAAGTAAGGGTGCAGAACTTAATTTTTCCTTGATGCAATTAAAAGCCTTGTCTTGGTCACTATCCCACCTAAAACTCATGTTCTTTTTGATAAGCTCAGTGAGTGGTCCAGAAATGGTGCTAAAGTCTTTAACAAAGCGTCTATAGAAACTAGCTAGACCATGAAAGCTACGCACTTTACTAGTTGACTTGGGTGTAGGCCAATCACGAATTGCCTTAACATTTTCCTCATCAACCTCAACACCTTTAGCACTGACTACATAGCCAAGAAATGTGATCTGATTAGTACAAAAGGAACATTTATGTAAGTTAGCATACAATTTCTCAGAACGTAAAACACTTACAATAGAACGTAAATGATTAAGATGATCTTCTAGGGTTTTACTATAGACCAAAATATCATCAAAATATACAACTACAAATTTACCAATGAATGCACGCAAAACATGATTCATTAGTCGCATAAAAGTGCTTGGTGCATTAGTGAGACCAAATGGCATAACAAGCCACTCATACAACCCATACTTAGTTTTGAAAGCTGTTTTTCACTCATCTCCCTCTCTCATCCTAATATGATTATATCCACTTTTCAAATCAATCCTAGAAAAGGCAGATGACCTATGCAATTCATCCAACATGTCATCTAATCTAGGTATGGGCTGACGATACTTTACAGTGATTTTGTTGATTGCTCGAAAATCAACACACATCCTCCAAGTCCCATCTTTTTTGGGTACAAGTAGGATAGGAACAGCACATGGACTCATGCTTTCCCCACATATCCTTTGGACATAAGCTCCTCAACCTGCCTTTGAAGCTCCTTTGTCTCCTCAGGATTCTCTTATATGCTGGCCGATTAGGGATGGATGCACCCGGGATGAAATCAATTTGATGCTTAATTCCTCTATAAGGTGGCAATCCTCTTGGGACATCATCAGAGAATACATCTTCAAATTCCTACAATAGGGCAACAACAACACTAGGAAAAGATTTGTCAAACTTGTTAGTGTTAAAATAAGCCTCCTTGTACAAAAGTACGATCATAGGTTGTCTGGCATAGAATGTTCTTTTGACATCGCTTTCTTTTGCATAGAAACATTCTCTTTTCTTCTCTTTCTCTTGTGTCCTCATGTTTTCTCCTCTCTTTTCACTTTTATCAATCTCTCTTTTCTGTTCACTCTCATTTTTAATCTTTAATTGATCCTCATAAGCTTGTTGAGGAGATAATGGTACAAGAGTGATGGGTTTTTCATTTATTACAAAGGAATATCAATTCTTGAAGCCATCATGCATAACTCACCTGTCAAATTGCCATGGTCTTCCTAATAGAATATGTCCCACATGCATAGGTACAACATTACATAAAACTTCATCATGGTACCTTCCGATAAAAAATGATACGAGCACTTGCTTACTTACCTTCACTTCACCACTCTCATTCAACCACTGAAGCTTATATGGTCTAGGATGCTTCATGATAGGTAAATCCAGCTTCTCAACCATATTTTTGCTAGCAACATTAGTGCAACTCCCTCCATCAATAATCATACTGCCTTATCTTTGATGAGACACCTTGTCTGAAAGATGTTATCTTGTTGCACTTCATTTTTTTCCTTTATTTGCACATTCAATGCTCGCCTTGTAACGAGAGCTACTCCGTTAACTAGATACTCCTCTCTATCACTTTCACCCTCTGATGATGGCACAAAATCATCATCCGATTCACTTTCAGTTTCAACATCACCATTACTTCTCAAGATCATTGCACACTTATTTGGACATTGAGATGCAATGTGCCCCCTGCCCAAACACTTAAAACATTTAACATCTTTATTTCTACTCGGTTGGGATTCAAATTTACCTGTCTCCTTGCTAGAACCCACATTCTTGTGCTTGGATAGCTGGGCTTTGGACTTGTAATTCGCCATCTCATCCCTTTTACTCCAATTTGGCTTCAAAGATGAGGTAGAACCCGAATTCTGACCAAACCATATGGTGCCCTTTTGTTTAAGTTGCCTTTCATCTTTCATTGTCATGTGCACCATGTCTTCTAATTCCACATAGTGTTGCAATTCAACCACGTTTGCTATGTCCCTATTTAGCCCTTGCAGAAATCAAGCCATGGTTGCCTCTCTATCTTCTTCTACATTGGCCCTAATCATGGTAATCTCCATCTCCTTGTGGTAGTCCTCCACACTATTGGTGACCTGAGTGAGCCCTTGTAGCCTTTGGTACAACTCCCTGTAATAGTGATTAGGGACAAACCCCCTCCTCATGATAGCCTTCATCTCCTCCCATGTATCAATAGGCCGCTCATGATTCCTTCTCCTAGTGAAAACAAGTTGATCCCACCAAATAATAGCATAATCAGTAAATTCAACTGCAATAAGCTTTACCTTTTTCTCCTCGGAATAGTTGTGGCAATCAAAGACCAATTCAACCTTCTTCTCCGATTCTAAGTATGCATCAAGATCATTTTTACCTTGGAATGGAGAAATTGCCATTTTAATACTGCCCAAATTATGGTCATAGGTGCCTTACCTCCCAAATTCTCTTCGATCCCTTGAATTGTTAAGAGTTCTAACTACAGTAGTTTGATCGTCAAATTCATCATCTTCGTGGTCATAGGCACGTCTCAACTACCTTCTTGCTTTAGGAGCCTCATATTCTCCATGTCTCGTTTGCAACTCTACTGTTGTATTAGCTTGCTCCTCCATCCTTTCTCCCTCATACCGTCAAATCTGGTATTCATGCACTCAAATTGTTGTTGCATAGCTTTGATCATGAAGGACACATCCCCAGCTCCCTCCTGAGTAGCACCTTTGTCTTTGGACATCATAGTATTACTTCTGCATAAAACAAATTGGATACCTCACAAGACACTCCCTCATGTGTGTCACTCAAAAGATGGTGTCACACTCCCTCGTGTTTACACTCTTTATGGCTTTTCCTTTATATGAACTTTCACTCTTACCTTTTACCACTCGGATTTTCCCTTTCATCTTTATAAAGAACTAAACAACGTAAATCAAGGGTACTGATTTTGAATAGAATAAGATAAATGGCATAGAATTGAATAAATTGGAGAACAAGGAATCAAAAACGAAAAAGGATGTGAAAACAAACCGATTTAATGAACTAAACTCACAAAATTTAGGATAGGGGTAGTATAACCTAGAGGACAAACTTGGGTAACAAAATAGGAAAATAGATGGTAGAATTGGACTTGAGTAGGAAAACTTTATTATTATTGTAGCCAATATGACCAAACTGTTAACCTTATCAATAACTTGAATTTGATGTTTTTTTTCTTTTGTTCTTCTTCCTTCCTTTTTCTTCTTTTTTTCTTCTTTTTTTTCTCAACACAAAACAATAGTAGAATACTTAAACACAACAATTGGAATTGAAATTAGCACGTTTATGAGCTCAAACAAACAAGCAAAGAGAGAAGAATTGCAAACAAACAGATTTGTGCATTTGAATGGTAATGCACATAATAGACAAACTAAACAGAAATAAATAAATCACAAGGTAGAAAATTGAAGAGTGGATTCAACCTGGTTTAGAACTAGGCTCTAATACCAACTAATGTGGAAAACCCCAAAAAGACATGGCTTAGGGACCCAATACACACAAGGAATCAAAGAACTACCAAGAAATCTAAACCAGAGTTTAATATCACAAACCCTAGACCCACCCTTCAAAGGAACACGAAGCTAGGATATTTAAGAAGGATATGGACGCCGCACTCCAGAAAAGAATAGAATTAGGAGTGATAAGTTGATTGGAATGCCACAAGAAGAAGTACCTCTTGATTAGTTCTTTAGTCCTTAAAAGAACCGAGGGAGAAAAACCCTTACTTTCTATTTCACTCAAAGTTTTCTTTTTCCAAAGCTTACAAGGGGTGCCTATTTATAGGCTAAAATAGCAATCCTAAAGAGGCACAAATTCCTACTTAGGACAAATCCTTATTTTGGAGGAATTCCTAACTATGAACAGATTCCAACATAGACAATAAACTCCTATTTAGGAGTAAATGCTATTACTTTCTTTGACCATTAAGTAACCCTATTTATATTAATTAGGCTTGGACTCTTTGTCAAACTTAAATTCACACAATGTGAAATTTGGTTGGCCTGAATGTTCTCAATCAGACCATTTAGTGTTTCTTCAATCTTTTTGGCTCTAGCTCATGTTATTGAGCCTTCTGGGATGTGCAATGGACCTCTTGCATCCATTGAAGCTTTAGTTCGTGTTATTGGGCCTTCTGGAATGTGCGATGGACCTCTTGCATCCAGTGAAGCTCTAACTCGTGTTATTGGGCCTTCTAGGATGTGCAATGGACCTCTTGCATCCATTGAAGCCTTCCAACCATCATCTCTACAGTTCTCATCATTTTGGTTCAGCTGTCACCTTCTTTGGTGTGGCTGCTACACCTCTCTTCTCCCTTTGCCACTACACACCTTCTCCCTTGGTGTGGTTGATTAGTTGCTGTTGCACACCTTCTTCCTTTGTGTGGTTGATTGGTTGCCGCACTTTCTTTACTCTTTGGTGTGGCTGACTCTCTCTTTGATTACTGCTACACGTTCTTCACCCTTTGGTGTGGGTATTACACGTTCTTAACCCTTTGGTGTGACTACTACATATTCTTCACCCATTGATGTGGCTGCTGCACGTCCTTTCACCCTTTGGTGTGGCTGTCGGTCGCTGCAACTTCTTCTTTTTTTAGTGGGGTTGTCGGCTACTGCAACTTCTTCTCCCTTTGGTGTGGCTGCCTCCTTTACCAGCTGCACCTTCCTTTGGTTTGCTGTTCAGCAAACACACCCTCTCTCTTTAGTGGCTACCTCCTTTCTTTGCCACTGCACCTCTCCTTGGCCAGTCACTCTCTTTGTCGTTCTCTCTCAATTTTCTACAGCACACACACATCTTGAAAGATGCATGGTTATATTTATAAGCTTTGAGTTTTAGGATTGCCCAATCATCAACAATCAACATTAATTCCGAAAAGTTGCCCTACAATCAATGGCCAAATTTGGTTCCTAAAATTTAGGGTCAATGGTTAGCTTTGACCCCTAAAATTTAAAGTCAACAGTCAACATTAATTCATTGACTTTAGAGTTGACTTGCCATCAACAGTTTTGACCACAAATTCTTCACTATGTGAGATGCTATTGACAACAAATGCAACATTGGCCATCAAAAATGGGCTCAATAGAACCTCTTTAGCAATGCAATAAAATTTGTTCTTGATCAATGATTCCTATGTTTGATGGGCTTTATTAGATTTAGACTACCAATGGTGCATTGACATGTTTGTTGCAAAGAATCTCATGTCTAGTATGGATGAAAAAAAAAAAATTTAGCTTCATGATCATTTTGTATGAATGAGTTCTTGAAACAAAATAAGAAGCATTGTTAGCAAGAAATAAAGTTATAGTCTTATCTTTTAGGTAATGAACCATTCAAATTATGTAAGGAAGTCTGACCAAGATCAATAATTTCTTTGTTTCATGAACTTCAATGGATTCAAACTACTGAAAATGTATTCACGTGCTTTGTCATAATGAGTCTAAAGTTTGGTGTTTCCACAAAAGTCAATTTTATGAGTCACAAAGGTCTCATACTTTAGGAATTAAACTATTCATTCACTGAAAGAATACCTAGTCAAAATCAATTACTCCTTTGTTTTATACACATCAATGTATCTAGACTGCTAACAGTGTATTCAAGTACATGTCCCAAAGAATCTTACATTCAATGTAGTCATACAAGCTAAATTCAAATAATTTGGGTGAATGATTTGTGCAATGAAAGGAGAAGACTTGTTAGTAAGAACTATAGTGACAGCCTCACTTTTCAAATAATTGACCATATGAACTGTGCAAAAAAAGCTAATCAATATTAATAACTCTTATGTTTTATAGAATTCAATAAAATTAGACTACCAATGATGTATTCATGTGCCTATCATGCTACATCCAACATTTAGTTTAAATACCAAAGTCAATTTGTGCTCTTGTCATTTATATATGTGTGTTTAAATTTTGTGTGCTTTTAAGTGTGCTTCTGTATGCGTCCCTAGTCTTAGAGTAGTTGGGCCTAGGAATGGTATCAAAGCCAAGCATCTGATTTAAAACTGGGGGGGGGGGGGGTGAAGGTATAGTTGGTCTTAAGGTAGTAGTTTCTTTTCAAAATGTGACTATGTGGTTAATACCACTGAAGAAGGATTGCCCTTAACTCAAGAATATAATGATTTCTTTCTACTACCTCAAGAGCTTATGAGTTCTCATCAATAGAAGTATAAATTCATCCATATTGGGATAGTACAAATAGCCTTAAAACTGACTAGAAGATGGGTTTAAATAACTCAATAATTATTTGTGTCTATGACAAAAGGCATGATCACTTCCATGACTCCTTATTGGGAGTAATTGAATCCAATTTAAGTAAAATACCAATATGATTTTCTTGCTTTCATAACTTCACTCTTTCCTTGTTTGATCCTAATATGATGTATGCATCAGAGAATTTAATTTTGATTTACAAGATCCACTGTAAGGCTATGAATACCACAGTTCCTAGCATTAAGGAGATCTCTTTGCAATATGCCAACAAAGGAACAACAACTTTTGATAAAGAACTTGCAAGGCGAATTGCCCTAGGAACCCTCGAATCAATTTGTCATGCACACCCCACAAAGCTAGGAAACAAGTTGGGTTGATCAAGTCAGAACCATAAGGAAATTAAGTTCTAAAAGCCTTAATCTTATGATGCCACAAAAGTTGATCACTCCTTTGATAAATCAAGATTCTTCCAAGAATATAAGAAAGCAAAGAAAAGCTTGCTAAAAAATACGTTAATCTTATTGATTCCATTTTACATAGTTGTAACCTTTATATAGGCATATAAATATTACAATTCTATAAGAAAAAGGTATTTCTTAACATACCTATATAGGAAAAACCTTAATTACAAGAGATCCCTCTAATTAAGAAACACAAATCTGCCTTGCTTTGGAGTCCTAAGAAATAAAAATTTGCCTTGATTAGGAATCCTTAAAAAAAAGGCTACAACTACTAATAGCTAAGCTTAAAAGTCAAAGTAAAAATCCTAACTAATGTATAAAGACTCAGCTAAACTTACAAGCCCAAATAAATCCAAGAAGTTAAGCATTTTTTTACATGTAATTTGGCCTTAACTTAAAATCTGGCAACCCAAAACAAAAACAGACCCTTTAATACAACTTAGCATTCAAATCGATTCTTTCCTTATCTTGGTCATGCAACTTGGACTTATATCACAAGCTCCAAATTTCGATCTTCAAGTTCTAAGCCTTGTCCATCATCTTGCACATAAAGATAAGTGATTATTATCCTTGGTGTAGCATTTAAAACTTTTAGAATAGCCTTGGAATCTTCTAGAGCACCCTGTTTATCATGCAACTCTATGGTTAAGCCTTGTAAAGCCTCTTTCATCCTCTTTGTCCTTGCCGTAATCATTGGACCACTGATTCTTTGCAAAGTATTGACACCCTATACCTAGACTTAATGATATGATTAATGAATTGCATGATGCTTATTACTTCTCTAAAATTGACCTTAAAAGTTGGTACCATCGAATTAGGATGAACGAAGGTGATGAGTGGAAAACTACATTCAAGACTAAGCATGATTTGTATGAATGGTTAGTTATGCACTTTGGTTTGACTAATACACCTAGCACTTTTATGAGACTAATGAACAACATTTTGAGACTTTTCTTAGGAAAAATTGTTGTGCCTTATTTTAATAACATTAATATACAGTAAGAATTTGGAAGAGCATGTTAAACATTTGCATTATGTACTTGATGTGTTGAGAAAAGAGAAATTGTATGTCAATTTGAAGAAATGTGATTTATGCAAGATCATGTCATATTCTTGGGTTATGTTGTGTTAGCTCATGGCATAGAGGTTGATAAAGTGAAGATTAAGGCTATCTAAGAATGACCTACATCTAAAAGTGTGAGTGAAATAAGGAGTTTCCATGGTTTAGCAGGCTTTTATTAGAAATTTATTAAGGATTTTAATACCATAGCTACACCATTGATTGAGGTAATTAAAAAGAGTGTGGGTTTCAAGTGGGGTAAGGAACAACAAGATGCTTTTGATTTGCTTAAGTCTAAGTTGTGTATTGCACCACTTCTTACTTTGTCTGATTTTTCTAAGATCTTTGAAACTGAATGTGATGCATTGGGCATTGGGATTGGAGGAGTTCTATTGCAAGAGAAACAACTAATTGCGTTCTTTAATGAGAAGTTGAGTGGGGCAACATTGAATTATTCAACTTATAAAAAAGAAATGTATCTACTTGTTAAGACTTTAGAAACATGGTAGCATTACCTTTGGCCCAAGGATTTTGTAATTCATATTGATCGCAAGTCTTTAAAACACTCGAAAGGGGAAGGCAAGTTGAATAAGAGAAATGCAAAATGGGTTGAGTTTATTGAAACTTTTCCTTATATGATTCAATGTAAATCGAGTAAGGAAAATGTTGTTGCTGAAACCTTATTTTATCACATAAGGAAATGTCTCTATACACTCTAACCACTTAGCATGTCTCTTATTAAGCTTACCTTGGGATTTCCAAAACTTCAAGCTTTCATAATCAAAATGGATTATGAACTCCCCAACCATAAGTAGTGTTGCCAAGTTTATAAAGTTCTCACTAATGCATAAAGCTCCTTGTCACTAGTAGGATAGTTATTACTGCCTCACTAAGCTTTTCACTAAAGTATGCAATCAGCTTGGATTCTTGCATCAAAACTGCCCCTATAACAATACCAAATGCATCACATTCAACCTCAAAGGCTTTGTCAAAATTAGAAAAACATAACAATGGCGAATTTTTCAACTTATCTTCCAAAGTATTAAAAACTCTCTCATGCACATCATCTTATTTAAATACAACATTCTTTTCAACAAGTTCATTCAAAGGTGCTGCAATAGAACTGAAATCCTTTATAAACCTTCCGTAAAAACATACTAAACCATGAAAACTCCTTACCTCATTCACATTTTTAAGTGCAAGCCAGTCCCTAATTGCTTTCACCTTATCTTCTTCTACATTTATTCCATGTGAACTCACAACAAAACCAAGGAAAACAATGGATTCTATACAAAACGCACACATATTAAGATTAGCATATAATTGATGCTCCTTTAAAACACTAAAAACAACATGCAGATGCTTGACATGATCATCCAAATTTTTGTTATACACTAAGATATCACCAAAGTAGGCTACAACAAATTTACCATGGAAGGAGCATAAAATATATTCATTAATATCATAAAAATGCTAGGTGCATTAGTTATACCAAACGGCATCACTAACCATTCATACAATTGATATTTTGTCTTAAAAGCAATTTTCCATATATCTCCTTCCATATACCAAACGGCATCACTAATCATTTTTAAATGAATTTTAGAAAAATACACACAAACCATGCAATTCATCAAGCAGATCATCTAACCTAGGGATAGGATGTCTATACTTCATACAGGAGGTAAAGCATGTGATATTACCTCAGGAAACAAGTCAGCAAACTCTTGTAACACGGTAACAACCACACTAGTCAAAGAAGGGTTAAGATCATTAGTTGAAAGACAAACATCCTTATTCAAAAGTACATGTAGTTGCTGCCTTGCTATTATAGCATTCTTGATCTCATTATTTCTAGCAAAGGCACTAACTCTCTCTCCAATTTGCATACTAATGTCTTTATTTTCCTTTACATTACACATAACTAAGTGCTTTTCACTTTTTTCTTTTTGCTATGCACACTCACTGATGGAAAACAAGGTGCTATTCAAGTGCAACAAAGCAAGTATTCCCAAGATACTTTGTAAGGAATCAGTGCTCCAATGACTAGGACAAGGACAAAGAGGATGAAGGAGGCTTTATAAGGCTTAATTATGGTACTGCATGACAAAAAGGGTGCTCTAGAAAATTCCAAGGCTATTTTAAAAGTTTTCAATGCTACACCAAGGATAATCACTTATCTTTATGTGCAAGATGATGGACAAGCCTTAGAACTTGAAGAACAAAACTTGAAGCTCATGATATAAGTCCATGGTGCAAGACTAAGCTAATGATATGAACTCCAATTATATGTAAACGGAACCCAACACCAATGTTGGTATAGGATCATTCTAACAAAGGTTAAGGGATTTGGAGTTCTAACCCAATGATTATAAACAACTAAGAACCAGAACTATAAGATTCAAATGCCACTCCTAACAACAACAACGTTGAAGAAGATAAGTCTATTGAACCAACACACTCAAGTACAAAAGTTCAAAATTAGTTCTTAAAGAACCAGAGAAAATAGCTCATTCACCCATGAAAATGGGTTTGCCTCCTCCAGCCACACTTTTTGCCCTTTTTATATGCTAGCCCCCCAAAACCCTAGCTAATAAGATGAGCTTATTTAGGAAATTCGTCCAACCCACTAATAATAATAAAAACCCATGAAAATAACCCATTAAGATGCTGAAATTCATTCAACCCACTACATAACAATATAACCCATGAAAATTATCCATTTAAATGCCCAAACATGGGCTCCCAAATCTAACTTCCTTCCCAAGGACATGGTTCTCAAATGCCTCCACAGATGACGCATTTGCAAGCCCTGGTGAAGCCTCCATCATCCTTAACTCGTACCTAGCAACTTCCTGATAGTAAATGTCACACAACAAGTTGTTAAGAACTTCTTTTATTTTCTTTGACCTTGCCCTTGTCATTGGTCCTTCAAGGTTTTGCAAAGCATCAACTCCCTTGTTGATTTGAGCTGGTACAATATGGCTTCCATCAATGTGTCCTTCATGATCAAAGCTATGCAACAACAATTTGAGTGCATGAATACCAGATTTGATGATATGAGGGAGAGTATGGAGGAGCAAGCTAATACAATAGCAAAGTTGCAAAGGAAACATGGAGAATATGACACTCCTAAAGCAAGAAGGCAGTTGAGACGTGCCTATGACCATGAAGATGATGTAGAAGACGATGAATTTGACGATCAAACTACTATGGTTAGAACTGTAAACAATAGGCGAGTTTTTCGCTCCACCTCTTTTGCTCACTTTCATAAAGTCTAACTTGGTCTTCATGCACCTATTTTGGAGTCAATGGAAAAGTGTGAATGGTTTTCCATCCATGGTGAAAGAATAGCGGTTCTTGTAACCATCATGCAAAGCTTTTCTATCAAATTGTTGAGGATAGCCCAATAACAAATGCCCAGCCTACATAGGTACAACATCACAAAACAACTTGTCCTTATATCTACCAATATAATTTGCAATTATATGGCCTAGGATGTTTGGTTGTAGGCAAGTTCAATTTTTCCACCAACTATGTACTTGCTACATTAGTGCAACTACGTTCATCGATGATCATGCAACAGAGTCTATCTTGAACTAAACATTGAGTATGGAAAATATTTTCCCACTGCATCTCAATATCATTCTCCTCCTTATCCTGCACACTAAGGGCTCTCCTTGCTACTAAAAGTCTTCCACCATTCTCTGGATACTTTATCCCTTCATCAACATCATTAGCATCCTCTAGTGGCAGCATTTGGTCTTCATCACTAGCATTACTGCCTGACACATAGTCACCATTCTCCTTAAGGTACATGGTTCTCTTGTTAGGACATTATGAAGCCATTGACCCCTACCCAGACATCTAAAGCATTTGATGTCTCTAGTTTTCCTTGGGTGCCCTCAAGCTTTTCTTCAAATTTGCCCCTTTCCAGGCTGCCTCCACTAGACTTGGGTCTATGTGAATCGGTTTTAAGCTTAGAAGTCATCTTCTCTTCCTTCTTCCCCCAGTTCGACTTCCAAAAAGATGAACCTAAGTTCTGATTATATCTAGAAGTGCTCCTTCCCTTAAGTTGCCTCTCAACTTTCATGCCAATGTGTACCATGTCTTCAAGCTCTACATAGTATTGCAGTTCTACCACATCAGCTATGCTTCTATTCAATCCTTGGAGGAACCTAGCCATGGTTGCCACCCTATCCTCCATTACATTTGCCCTAACCATAGCAATTTCCATCTCCTTATGGTACTCTTCCACACTCTTGGAACCTTGCGTAAGGCTTTGCAACTTGTTATACAAATCCCTATAATAAGAGCTGAGAACAAATCTCCTTCTCATCACAGTCTTCAACTCATTCCATGTTTCTATAGTTCTCTCAAAATTTCTTCTCCTAGTGGTAACTTGCTGGTCCCACCATACTACAGCATAATCAGTGAACTCTGCCACTGCTAACTTCACATTTTTCTCCTCAAAGATGTTATGGCCCTCATATATTAATTCTACCCTTCGTTCCCAATCCAAATACACATCAGGGTCAGCTTTCCCTTGGAAAGAAGGTATTTTCATTTTAATACTACTAAGATTTTTGTCTACTCCTTCCTCCACTCTATTTCTGTTGTCCCAACCTCCATTGTACATATCATAAACATTTCCATTGCTTCTTACTCCTCTACCATTCCTATTATCACGTCCTCCTATAAATCCACCTCTAAAGTTTCTACTAGCATTATCACCGTCATCATAATAATCATCACCATCTTCACCAAAGTCATGTTCAAATTGCTCCTTCATGACCCTACTAGCTGGCCTCTTAGGATTGACACTCGATTCCCCTTCTATTTTATCCATCCTATCTCAAACTTCCCAAAACATTTGGTCAATCCTATCAAACTTCTGCTCTAAGGATTTCATAAACAATTTGAAATCTGGAACAACTACTTCCTCCTCTTCATGTAGGAAATTGCCTTTTTTAGCATTAGACATTGAATATGCAAGATTGTTAGTAAATAAAGAATATACCTCACAAAACTCACTCCCTTGCGTGTTTGCTCTCCACTCAACTATAGTAGTCCTCAACTCTCGTGTTTCACACAATGAATTGCAAAACTTTAAGAGCTCTTTCAATAGTTCCAAGCAAACTAAATTCAGAACAAACAAAACTTGAATGTATCAATCCTAGACCTACCTCTTTAGAGAAGTGACACGATCAAGAAGATGGGCAGTAAAGTAAACAAAATGACAAGGAATTCAATGATATGAGTAGTGCAATTGGGCAACAATCAATTATCGAATATAATTGAGTAAATGACCAATTGAGCAATGAAGCCCTTTTTTTTTTTTGGTTAACTAATGGGTATTTCTAACGAATAACAGAAAGGCAACCCAAGACCACCTTGAGTTGATGCCATAAAGGCCTGCTCATCTGATGATTCTTCATCTTCCTCCTCATCATCTTCTTTTATCTAACTCACATAAGTCTTGAATGAGCCTCTTTTTTTCTTCTGTGGGTTGGCAATCTTCTTGCTGGACTTCTTTGATTTGAATGATGATCTTCTCCATCTTGAATTCTGCTCATCATCACCATCCTCATCTTCATCATCAAGTTTCACTTTGCACTGAGAAGCAAAGTGTCCAGTTTGCCCCACAACGATAACATCCCAAAGACAACTGTCTTTTTCCTCCTTAGACCCCCTTTTGAATTTCCTTGTGATGTAAGCCAATACTTCACCTTCACTTTTTCCTCATCATCATCATCATCACCCTCACTAGATGATTCTTCCTCTTCTTTTATCTTTAAGTGCTTCATAGCTTTGAAAGCTGCCTCCTTTGATACCTTCGTTGTTGCAGAGCTTTCAGCTGACTTTATCCTCATCTCATATGCAATGAGATTGCACTGGAGATCATGTAGAGACATAGAATTGAGATCTCTACTCCAATTCTTGTAATTGGCTTGAATTTCCTTGGGTTCATAGCTTTGAACCCACATTCTTGTGCTTGGGTAGCTCGGCTTTGCACTTCTAATTGGCCATCTCGTCCCTTTTACTCCAATTTGGCTTCCAAGATGAGGTAGAACCTGAATTCTGCTGAAACCATGTGGAGCCCTTTCGTTTAAGTTGCCTTTCAACTTTCTTTGCCATGTGCACCATGTCTTCTAATTCTATATAGTGTTGCAATTCAACCATGTTTGCTATGTCCCTATTTAGCCCTTGCAAAAATCGAGTCATGGTTGCCTCTCTATCTTGTTTTACATTCACCCTAATCATCGTAATCTTCATCTCCTTATGGTAGTCCTCCACACTTATTGGTGACCTAAGTGAGCCCTTGCAGCCTTTGGTACAACTCCCTGTTATAGTGTTCAGGAACAAACCTCCTTCTCATGATAGCCTTTCATCTCTTTCCATGTATCAATAGGTCGCTCATGATTCCTTCTCCTAGTCAAAACAAGTTGATCCCACCAAATAATAGTATAATCAGTAAATTCAACTGCAGCAAGCTTTAACTTTTTCTCCTCGGAATAGTTGTGTTAGTCAAAGACTAATTCAACCTTTTTCTCCCATTCTAGGTATGCATCAGGATCATTGTTACCTTATAATGAAGAAATTGTCATTTTAATACTGCCCAAATTATGGTCACAAGTGCCTTGCCTCCCAAATTCTCTTCGATCCCTTCCATTGTTAATAGTTCTAGCCATAGTAGTTTGATCGTCAAATTCATCATCTTCTACATTATCTTTATGGTCATAGGCATTACTTGTAAGAGAAGCTCATAGGGGTGGTTTAATGGGACACTTTGGCATTCAAAAGACTTTTGATGTTTTAAATGAACATTTCTTTTGGCCACATATGAAAAGGGATGTTGAAAGATTCTGTACCAAGTGTATTACCTGTAGACAAGCTAAGTCTAGTGTTTTATCCCATGGTAAGTATATGCCCTTAGAAATTTCTTGTGATCCTTGGACCAACATTTCTATGGATTTTTAATCTTGGGTTACCTAGGTCCAAGAAAGGCCGAGATTGTATTCTTGTTGTAGTTGACAGGTTTTCAAAGATGGTGCATTTCATTGCTTACACCAAAACAAATGAGGCCACACACATTGTAGACTTATTTTTTAGAGAGATTGTTCACCTACATGGAGTGCTAAAGAGTATTGTGTCAGACTGTGATGCAAAATTTTTGAGTCATTTTTGGAAGACATTGTGGGGTAAGCTTGGAATAAAGTAGTTGTTTTCTACAACTTGCCATCCACAAGCCGATGGACAAACTGAGGTAGTAAATCGAACTCTTGGTACATTGTTGCATGTTGTTATTGGTAAGAACATTAGAACCTGGAAAGAATGTTTGTCTTTTGTGGAGTTTTCCTATAATCGTGTTGTTCATAGTGCTACAGGTTATTCTCCTTTCGAACTTGTTTATGGTTTTAATCTATTATCTCCTTTGTATTTAGTACCATTGCCTATACAGGAAAGGGTTAATTTAATGGGAAAAAGAAGGCTGAAGTGGTTAGGCAACTTGATGAGAAATCTAGGCTTAACATTCAGAGAAAAACCAAACATTATGAAACACAAGCCAACAAAGGTCGTAGGCATATCACTTTTGAACATGGTGATTGGGTTTGGGTACATTTGCGGAAGGATAGATTTCCTATACAAAGGAAATCAAAGTTGCAACTAAGGGGAGATGGTCCTTTCAAGTGGTGGCAAGGGTCAATGATAATGCATATAAACTTGACTTGCCAGGTGAGTATAATGTTAGTGCAACATTTAATGTTTCTAACCTTTCTCCTTTTCTCTTTGATGATGTAGGAGCTGATTTGAGGACAAATCATTTTGAAGAAAGCGGGAATGATGGAAGCCATATTGTACTAACTCAAATCAACAAGGGAGTTGATGCTTTGCAAAACCTTGGAGGACCAATAACAAGGGCAAGGTCAAAGAAAATAAAGGAAGCTCTCAACAACTTGTAATGCGACATTTACTATCAAGAAGTTGCTAGAAATGAGTTAAGGATGATGGAGCCTTCACCAAGGCTTGCAAATGTGTCATCTGTGGAGGAATTTGAGAACCATGGCCTTGGGAAGGATGTTGGATTTGGGAGCCCATATTTGGGCATTTAAATGGATTATTTTCATGGGTTATATTGTTATGTAGTGGGTTGAACGAATTTCAGCATTTTAATGGGCTATTTTCATGGGTTTTTATTATTATTTAGTGGGTTGGACGAATTTCCTTAATAAGCCCATCTTATTAGCTAGGGTTTTTGGGGTTTAGCATATACAAAGGGCAAAAAGGGTGGTTGGAGGAGGCAGACCCGATTTTCATGATTATATGAGCTATTTTCTCTGGTTCTAAACTTTCATACTTGAATGTGTTGATTCAATAGACTTATCTTCTTTAACGTTGTTATTGTTAGGTGTGGTGTCTGAAACTTATAGTTCTGGTTCTTGGTTACTTATAATCATTGGGTTAAAACTCCAAATCCGTTAACCTTTGTTAAAATGATCCCATACCAACATTGGTGTTGGGTTCTGTTTACATATAATTGGAGTTCATATCAAATTTGATGAATTTAGTAGTGTAATCGGACAACAATCAATTATCAAATCTAATTGAGTAAATGACCAATTGAAATATGAAGTCAATTTTTTTTTTTTTGTTAACTAATGAGTGTTTCTGCAGAACGAATGAATAGCAGTAGCAAAACACAAGAACCCATGATTTTTTTTTTTTGATTAACTAATGGGTATTTCTGTAGAAAGAATGGACAGTAACAGCAAAACACAAGAAACACATGATTATTTTTTATTGATAATTCATCCAACAATTAAGAACACACAAAAAAGATGATAACAAAAGGATAACTAACTTGAGTTAAAGCCAAAGCTCTGATACCAAATGACATGAACTTCACTTATATGCAAACGGAACCCAACACCAATGTTGGTATAGGATCATTCTAACAAAGGTTAAGGGATTGGAGTTCTGACCCAATGATTATAAACAAATAAAAACCAAAACTATAGGATTCAGACATCACTCCTAACAATGACAACGTTGAAGAAGATAAGTTTATTGAACCAACATACTCAAGTATGAAAGCTCATAATTAGTTCTCAAAGAACTAGAGAAAATAGCTCATTCATTCATAAACAAAGTTCTGCTCCCTCCAACCATCCTTTTTCCCTTTTTATATGCTAACCCCTAAAAACCCTAACTGCTAAGGTGGGCTTATTAAGAAAATTTGTCCAATCCACAAATAATAATAATAAAACCCATGAAAATAACCAATTAAGATGCTGAAAGTCGTCCAATCTACTACGTAATAGTATAACCCCTGAAAATAACTCATTTAAATGCCCAAACAAAGGCTCCCAACTCCAACTTCCTTCCCAAGGCCATGGTTTTCATATTCCTTCACAGATGACAAATCTGCAAGCCCTGGTGAAGCCTCCATCATCCTTAACTTGTGCCAAGCAACTTCCTATAAGTAAATGTCGCACAACAAGTTGTTGAGTGCTTCCTTTTTTTTTTTTTTTGACCTTGCCTTTGTCATTGATGGTCCAAGGTTTTGCAAAGCATCAACTCCCTTGTTGATTTGAGTTGGTACAATATGGCTTCCATTAGTTTCCCACTCTTTTTCAAAGAAGTTCATAAAAAGATTATAATAAAAACTCCCCTGAGAAAAATCTCTCCATGTGCACAGGCTATTGTTACAGAAAACAAATCTTCTTCTTCCTCACTACCAATTTTTGTTTAAGCTTTCTGCCATTCTCTCCTTCTTCACTGTCGATCTTTGCTTAAGCTCTGTCGATCTCACCTTCTTCACTATCAATTTCATAGCTTTCTCTTTGTTGTGCTTTTGCTCTCTCTCTTTACTGTGTTTCACAAATTTCTCTTTGCCTATATTGATCTCAACTCTCTGCTAGTTATGAACTCTCAGCTGTTCACACCTTCCGCCGGTTCTGAACTCTCAGCCACTACTGGTCTTAGCTCTCTGCCTTTGTCGGGTTTCTCTCTACCTCTGTTGGGTTTCTCTTTGCCTTTGCTAAGTTTCTCTCTGCCTCTACAGGTTTCTCTTCTGCCTTTGTTGGGTTTCTCTCTGCCTCTGTAGGGTTTTACTCCTACCTCTGTCGGGCTTCTCTCTACTTTTATAGGGTTTCACTCCTACCTCTATCGGGCTTCTCTCTACCTCTGCAAGGTTTCACTCCTGCCCTTGCTAGGCTTCTCTCTGCCTCTGTAGGGTTTCTCTCCTGCCTCTACTGAGTTTCTCTCTTGCCTCTGTAGGGTTTCTCTCCTGCCTCTACTGAGTTTCTCTCTTGCCTCTGTAGGGCTTCTCTCTTGCCTCTACTGGGTTTCTCTCCTGCCTTTGTTGGATTTCTCTCTTACCCTGCCTTTATAGGTCCTCTCCTCTACAAGTTCTCTCCTTTGTAGGTTCTCTCCTTTCTAGGTTCTCTTCTCTGTAGGTTAACTCTTTTCCAGTTCTCTCCTTTGTTAGTGTTAAAACAAGCCTCCTTATACGAAAGTACGATCATATGTTGTTTGGCATAGAATGCTCTTTTGACATCACTTTCTTTTGCATAGAGACTTTCTCTTTTCTTCTCCTTTCTCTTGTGTCCTCATGTTTTCTCCTCTCTTTTCTCTTTTATCAATCTCTCTTTTCTGTTCACTCTCATTTTTAATCCTTAATTGATCCCTATAAGCATGTTAGGAGATAATGGCACAAGAGTGACGGGTTTTTCATTCATTACAAAGAAATATCGATTCTTGAAGCCATCATGCATAACTCACTTGTCAAATTGCCATGGTCTTCCTAATAAAATATGTCCCGCATACATAGGTACAACATCACATAAAACTTCATCATGGTACCTTCTGATAGAAAATGATATGAGCATTTGCTTATTTACCTTCACTTCACCACTCTCATTCAACCACTGAAGCTTATATGGTCTAGGATGCTTCATGGTAGGTAAATCCAGCTTCTCAACCATAGTTGTGCTAACAACATTAGTGCAACTCCCACCATCAATAATTATACTACATACCTTATCTTTGATGAGACACCTTGTCTGAAAGATGTTATCTTGTTGCACCTCATTTTCTCCCTTTACTTGCACATTCAATGCTCGCCTTATAACGAGAGTTACGTTGTTAACCGGATACTCCTCTCCATCACTTTCACCCTCTGATGATGGCACAGAATCATCATCCAATTCGCTTTTAGTTTCAACATCACCTACTTCTCAGGATCATTGCATGCTTATTTGGACATTGAGATGCAATGTGACCCCTGCTCAAACACTTAAAACATTTAACATCTCTAATTCTACTCGGTTGGGGTTCAAAGTTACCTGTCTCCTTGCTAGAACCCACATTCTTGTGCTTGGATAGCTCGGCTTTAGACTTGTAATTGGCCATCTTGTCCCTTTTACTCCAATTAGGCTTCAAAGATGAGGTAGAACCTGAGTTCTGCCCAAACTGTGTGGAACTTTTTTGTTTAGGTTGCCTTTCAACTTTCATTGCCATGTGCACCAGGTCTTCTAATTCCACATAGTGTTGTAATTCAACCACGTTTGCTATGTCCCTATTTAGCCCTTGCAGAAATCGAGTCATGGTTGCCTCTTTATCTTCTTCTACATTGGCCCTAATCATGGTAATCTCCATCTCTTTGTGGTAGTCCTCCACACTTTTGGTGCCCTGAGTGAGCCCTTGCAGCCTTTGGTACAACTCCCTGTAATAGTGAGTAGGGACAAACCTCCTCCTCATGAAAGCCTTCATCTCCTCCCTGTATCAATAGGCCGCTCATGATTCCTTCTAGTCAAAACAAGTTGATCCCACCAAATAATAGCATAATCAGTAAACTCAACTGCAGCAAGCTTTACCTTTTTCTCCTTGGATTAGTTGTGGCAATCAAAGACCAATTCAACCTTCTTCTCCCATTCTAGGTATGCATCAAGTTCATTTTTACCTTGAAATGGAGGAATTGCCATTTTAATACTGCCCAAATTATGGTCATAGGTGCCTTGCCTCCCGAATTCTCTTTGATCCCTTCTATTGATAACAATTCTAACCATAGTAGTTTGATCGTCAAGTTCATCATCTTCTACATCATCTTCATGGTCATAGGCACGTCTCAATTGCCTCCTTGCTTTAGGAGCCTCATATTCACCATGTCTCCTTTGCAACTTTGCTATTGTATTAGCTTGCTCCTCCATCCTCTCCCTCATATCATCAAATCTGGTATTCATGCGCTCAAATTGTTGTTGCATAGCTTTGATCATGAAGGAGACATCACCAGCTTCCTCCTGAGTTGCACCTTTGTCTTTGGACGTCATAGTATTACTTTTGCACAAAACAAATAGCATACCTCACATGTGTCACTCAAAAGATGGTGTCATACACCCTCATGTTTACACTCTTTATGGCTTTTCCTTTATATGAACTTTCACTCTTACCTTTTACCACTCGGATTTTCCTTTTCAGCTTTATACAGAACTAAACAACGTAAATCAAGGGTATTGATTTTGAACAGAATAAGATAAATGGCATAGAATTGAATAAATTGGAGAACAATTAATCAAAAATGAAAACAGATGTCAAGACAAACGGATTTTGATGAACTAAACTCACAAAAATCAGGATAGGGGTAGTATAACCTAGAGGACAAACTTAACAAAATAGGAAAATAGATGGTAGAATTGGAGTTGAGTAAGAAAACTTTATTATTATTGTGGCCAATATGACCAAATTGTTAACCTTATCAATAACTTGAATTTGATGTTTTCTTTCTTTTGTTCTTCTTCCTTCCTTTTTCTTCTTCTTTTTTTTTCTTTTTTTTTTTCTCAACACAAAACAATAGTAGAATACTTAGACACAGCAATTGGAATTGAAATTAGCACGTTTATGAACTCAAACAAACAAGCAAAGAGAGAAGGATTGCAAACAAACAGATTTGTGCATTTGAATGGTAATGCACATAATAGAAAAACTAAACAGAAATAATTAAATCACAAGGTAGAAAATTGAAGAGTGAGTGGATTCAACCTGATTTAAAACTAGGCTCTGATACCAACTACTGCGGAAAACCCCAAAGAGACGTGGCTTAGGGACCCAACGCACACAAGGAATCAAAGAACAACCAGGAAAGCTAAACTAGAGTTTAATATGACAAACTCTAGACCCACCCTTTGAAGGAACACGAACCTAGGGTATTTAAGAAGGATATGGACGCCACACTCCAGAAAGGAAAGGAATTGGGAGTGATAAGTCGATTGGAACGCCACAAGAAGAAGTACCTCTTGATAAGTTCTTTAGTCCTTAAAAGAACCGAGGGAGAAAAACTCTTGCTTTCCATTTCACTCAAAGTTGTCTGCCTTCAAAGCTTACAAGGGGTGCCTATTTATAGGCTAACATAGCAATCCTAAAGAGGCACAAATTCCTACTTAGTACAAAATCCTTATTTTGGAAGAATTCCTAACTATGGACAAATTCCAACATAAACAATAAACTCCTCTTTAGGAGTGAATGCTATTACTTTGTTTGACCTATTAAGTATTCTAATTATATTAATTAGGCTTGGACTCTTTGTCAAACTTGAATTCGCACCATTTAAAGTTTGGTTGGCCTGAATGTCCTCAATCAGGCCATTTAGTGCTTCTTTAATCTTTTTGGCTCTAGCTCGTGTTATTGGGCCTTCTGGCATACGCAATGGATCTCTTGCATCCATTGAAGCTCTAGCTCGTGTAATTGGGCCTTCTGGAATGTGCAATGGACCTCTTGCATCCATTGAAGCCTTCCACCCATCATCTCTATGGTTCTCATCATAATATGAGGTTGTGTTCCCTCCATCTATCTCAGCCTCTATAGTTAATGAACCAACAAACACCTTTCCTCCTCAATCTCCTTATTTTTCAGACTACATTCTACAACTCCACTCCACTTTGAAGTAGATGAAACGTTTAAAGAATTATTTTATTCCTCATATAATACAACCAAAAGAAAATTGCTTTTTATGACATTTTTACAAAATGAGAGAAATTCATGGTTTATTTGCCATCAGAAATTAGTTAGAGAATCAGGACCCTTTGATATATCTTATTTTATAGGTAAGATTTATAAGCTTTAAAAGAAGCATTTCCCCAATTTTACCAACAAAAAGGAGTGTGTAGTTCTTGAAAATGGCTATCAAGAATACATAATAAAACTACAGTAATAGTTCACCCTCTGGGTTTGAACTTATTAGTCAAGCTTGAAGAGGGAGAGGTTATAAATTCCCTTTATAAAGTAGAAGTCACAACAAATGCTGTTATCTAGCAAGGAAATTATACTAATCTTTATCTTAAATTAGTAAAAAATAGCTAACTCAGATTAAAGAAATAATATTCCCAAGCCTTTAGCTAAACTAGAAATAAAAGAAAAAAGGTTTTATTTAAACCCCTATCATTAGAAGAAATAGTGAACTATTGTTCACTATTGTTCCCCAATAAGAATGTCGATAAGGCAGAATTAGTTGAAGAAATTGTGAAAAGGCTTACAAGATAAGGATGCCTCTGTTTTGGAGCAAGGAGAACAAAGTGAAGCACAGTTCAAGGATTAGATAAGCAATTTGAGCCTAAAGAGTATATTGGCTAGCTTCAACACATGTTCTTATCATCAAAACAAGATAGGGGAAGTAAGTCTCCCATAAAAAAGATGCCTTATTAGGTGAATAAGATGACCTTTAATAATGCACCAATAAATTTATATAATCTTATCAATATGAACTAATAAATTTAGTTCTATAGGTAGGCCAGCTTGAAATTGCCGCACTAAGGATGAATTCAATATAATGTTCTACTCCCTCAAAGGTGGCAAACTAGTTGGTTTTTTTAGGAAAAATATCCTTAAATTCTAAAAAAAAAAAATGGTGGTACAATCTATCATTTAAGAATTGAACAATTATTAAAATCAATGACTTGTTTTTTTTTGATGAAATTCAATGGATTCAAAGTATTAAAGGTGTATAAATGTGCTGCTTGCAATGAAAATAATGTTAGGTATTGGCACAAAAGTAATTGACAAGTTCATGCTGTGTGAGTGAGTCCTTGCACTAAATGGAGGGGCTTTGCTCGCAAGAAATGAAGAGACAAACTCATTATTTAGGTATTGAAACATTCTATAGAATTTATAAAAACTAATCAAAATTAATAGATCCTTTGTTTGATGGAATTTAATAAATTCAAAGTTCCAAAGTGATGAGAACCATAGGGATGATGGGTGGAAGGCTTCAATGGTTGCAAGAAATCCATTGCACATTCCAGAAGGCCCAATAACATGAGTTCTTAGTTTGGTCATATTGGCTACAATAATAATAAAGGGAAGAAAACAAAGAAAGAAAACATCCAAAAGTTAACAGTTTGGTCATATTGGCTACAATAATAATAAAGTTTTCTTACTCAACTCTAATTTTACCATCTGTTTTCTTAGTTTGTTATCCAAGTTGTTCTCTAGGTTATATTACCCCTATCCTGATTTTTTTGAGTTTAGTTCATTAAATCCGTTTGTGTTGACATCCTTTGTCGCTTGATTCTTTGTTCTCCAATTTGTTCAATTCTACGCCATTTATCTTATTCTGTTCTAAATCAATATCCTTGATTTACGTTCTTTAGTTCTTTATGGAGCTGAAAGGGAAAATCTGAGTGGAAAAAGGTAAGAGTGAAAGTTCATATGAAGAAAAACCATAAAGAGTGTAAACACAAGGGAGTGTGACACAATCTTTTGAGTGATACACGTGAGGGAGTGTTCTGTGAGGTATCCATTTGTTTTGTGCAGAAATAAGACTGTGACGTCCAAAGACAAAGGTGTAGCTCAAGAGGGAGTTGGTGATGTGTCCTTCATGATCAAAGCTATGCAACAACAATTTGAGCGTATGAATACCAGATTTGATGATATGAGGGAGAGGATGGAGGAGCAAGATAATACAATAGCAAAGTGGCAAAGGAGACATAGGGAATATGAGGCTCCCAAAGCAAGAAGGCAGTTGACACGTACCTATGACCATAAAGATGATGTAGAAGATGATGAAGTTGACGATCAAACTACGATGGTTAGAACTGGTAACAATAGAAGGGATCGAAGAGAATTTGGGAGACAAGGCACCTACGACCATAATTTGGGTAGTATTAAAATGACAATTCATTCATTCCAAGGTAAGAATGATCCTGATGCATACCTAGAATGGGAAAAGAAGGTTGAATTGGTTTTTGATTGCCACAACTATTCCAAAGAGAAAAAGGTAAAGCTTGCTGCAGTTGAATTTACTGATTATGCTATTATTTGGTGGGATCAACTTGTTTTGACTAGGAAAAGGAATCATGAGCGGCCTATTGATACATGGGAGGAGATGAAGGCTATCATGAGGAGGAGGTTTGTCCCTACTCACTATTACAGGGAGTTGTACCAAAGGCTGCAAGGTCTCACTCAGGGCACCAAAAGTGTGGAGGACTACCACAAAGAGATGGAGATTACCATGATTAGGGCCAATGTAGAAGAAGATAGAGAGGCAACCATGACTCGATTTCTGCAAGGGCTAAATAGGGACATAGCAAATGTGGTTGAATTGCAGCACTATGTGGAATTAGAAGACATGGTGCACATGGCAATGAAAGTTGAAAGGCAACTTAAACGAAAGGGCTCCACACGGTTTGGGCAGAATTCAGGTTCTACCTCATCATGAAAGCCAAATTGGAGTAAAAAGGACGAGATGACCAATTACAAGTCCAAAGCCGAGCTACCCAAATACAAGGATGTGGGTTCTAGCAAGGAGACAGGTAAATTTGAACCCCAACCGAGTAAAAATAGAGATGTTAAATGTTTTGAGTGTTTGGGCAGGGGTCACATTGTAACTCAATGTCCAAATAAGTGTGCAATGATCCTGAGAAGTAACGTTGATGTTGAAACTGAAAGTGAATCAGATGATGATTCTGTGCCACCATTAGAGGGTGAATGTGATGGAGAGGAGTATCCAGTTAACGGAGTAGCTCTCGTTACTAGGTGAGCATTGAATGTGCAAGCAAAAGAAGAAAATGAGGTGCAACGAGATAACATCTTTCAGACAAGGTGTCTCATCAAAGATAAGGTATGTAGTATGATTA
Source organism: Ceriops tagal (assembly GCA_021533255.1). Taxonomy (NCBI): domain Eukaryota; kingdom Viridiplantae; phylum Streptophyta; class Magnoliopsida; order Malpighiales; family Rhizophoraceae; genus Ceriops; species Ceriops tagal. The sequence goes on from CM038596.1 coordinate 6,908,935, forward strand.
TTGATGGTGGGAGTTGCATTGACGTTGCTAGCACAACTATGGTTGAGAAGCTGGATTTACCTACTATGAAACATCCTAGACCATATATACTTCAGTGGTTGAATGAGAGTGGTGAAGTGAAGGTAAATCAGCAGGTGCTCGTATCATTTTCTATCGGAAGGTACCATGATGAAGTTTTATGTGATGTTGTATTCATGCATGCGGGACATATTCTATTAGGACGACCATGGCAATTTGATAGGCGAGTTATGCATGATGGCTCCAAGAATCGATATTCCTTTGTAATGAACGAAAAACCTGTCATTCTTGTACCATTATCACCTCAACAAGCATATGAGGATCAATTAAGGATTAAAAATGAGAGTGAACAGAAAAGAGAGATTGATAAAAGAGAAGAAAGAGAAGAAAACGTGAGGACACAAGAGAAAAAGAAGAAAAGAGAAAATCTCTATGCAAAAGGAAGTGATGTCAAAAGAGCATTCTATGCCAAACAACCTATGATTGTACTTTTGTACAAGGAAGCTTATTTTAACACTAACAAGTTTGACTCATCTTTGCCTAGTGTTGTTGTTACATTATTGTAGGAATTTGAAGATGTATTCCCTGACGATATCCCTAGTGGATTGCCACCTAATAGAGGAATTGAGCATCAAATTGATTTCATCCCAGGTGCATCCATCCCTAACTGGCCAGCATATAAGAGTAATCCTGAGGAGACAAAGGAGAATATAAGAGTAATCCTAATCGACCAGCACTCTATATTTGTTGTTGATAGATTTTCAAAGATGACACACTTCATCTCATGTTATAAAACTGATGATGCAAACAACGTGGCTAACTTATTCTTTAGAGAAGTAGTACGTTTGCATGGCATGCCACAAAGCATTGTTTCAGATCGGGATACAAAGTTCTTAAGCTACTTCTGGAAGACTTTATGGGGTGATGATTCGAGGACAAATCCTTTTGAGGAGAGGGGGAATGATGAGAACCATAGGGATGATGGGTGGAAGGCTTCAATGGTTGCAAGAAGTCCATTGCACATTCCAAAAGGCCCAATAACATGAGTTAGAGCCAAAAAGATTAAAGAAGCACTAAATGGGCTGATTCAGGACATTCAGGCCAACCCAGTTTCAAATGGTACGAATTCAAGTTTGACAAGGAGTCCAGGCCCAATTAATATAATTAGAATACTTAATAGGTCAGAATAAGTAATAACATTTCTTCCTAAATAAGAGTTTATTATTTATGTTGGAATTTGTCCACAATTAGGAATTCCTCCAAAATAAGGATTTCTCCTAAGTAGAAATTTGTACCTCTTTAGGATTACTATCTTAGCCTATAAATAGGCACTCCTGTAAGCTCTGGAGAGGCAGACAATTTTGAGTGAAATAGAAAGCAAGGGTTTTTTCCTCTCGGTTCTTTTAAGGACTAAGGAACTTGTCAAGATGTATTTCTTCTTGTGGCGTTCCCAGCGACTTATCACTCCCAATTCCTTTCTTTTCTTGAGTGTGGCGTCCATATCCTTCTTGAATGTTCTAGGTTCGTGTTCCTTGAAGGGTGGGTCTAGGGTTTGTGATATTAAACCCTGATTTAGTTTTCCTGGTTGTTCTTTGCTTCCTTGTGTGTGTTGGGTCCCTAAGCCACGTCTTTTTGGGATTTCCGCATCACAAAGGGGCACTGTCCTTACACTGAAAGGCTTGTTATAATGAATATAATGTTGGTTGTAAGCATAAAAGTTAATTTCTAGATTATATTGTGTGAATGAGTCCTAACAACAAAAGGAGGAGCCTTTGGCGAGAAAGGAAGAGAGAGGCTTATTATTCAAGAATTAATGCATTTAAAATCAATAAGAAATGATGATCAACATTAATGAATTTGGAGTGCCAAAGTTGTACAAACAAAAGTACACCATGTCAAGCAAAATTTGATGGGACAGTTTGTTGTTTAGGAATTGAACCATTGAATACTGATAAAATACCTAATAAAAGTCACTAACTCATTTTGTTTGATAGAATTCAATGGATTCAAGATACAAATAGTGTATAAACATATTGGTTGCAATGAAAATAACATTAAGTGTCAGCACAAATGTAATTAATAAGTTTATTTTGTGTGAATGAGTCCTTGCACCAAAAAGAGGGGCCTTGCTTGCAAGAAATGAAGAGACATACTGATTAATCAAGAATTGAACTATTCAATATCAATAAGAAAACCTAATCAAAGTAATGAAAATAACGTTAGGTTTAATAGACAGCAACCCTTTTATACTGAGCCTACCTTTTTAGTTTTCCAAATTTAATTGGGGTCTTTTATTTTTTTCTTTTTTTATAATTAAGAGAAGAGTACTTACTCTTCTATTATCTTGTTTAGGATAGGATATGGGTGGATAACCCATAGAGTTTAATTCCTTCTATGACTACCTTAATGGCTAGCAAATAGGGCAAGTAACCTTTAAAGAATTTTTTCTTTCCAAAAAATATTCTGGCAATCTTCTTTAGAAAAAGACTTTAAAGAAGAAGACATCTTTATACCACCTAAAGTGGGATAAGTCTAGGCATCTCCAATTAATGAATTGCTCATAGGTCTTATCCACTAATAAAGTGGTTATACCAATAAAATAATTGGTAATTGTATAAATTAGTGTATTAACACTGTTAGAGATCATAACTCTTTATTTGAATTTAATTGTCGAAAAGATTTGTTATTTTTCCTTATTTAAGAGATAAAAATCCCACTAGCCTTTAAATTGTCTTGCAAAGCCACAGGTAATATTTTTGGCAATGTCTGTATCATAATTGCCTTTTGTTTTGGCTACAGTGGCAAATATCATCATTTAATATAATAATAACAAAATCTAATGTCCAAACATGTCATGAAGATTCCATTCAATGATACTAGTAGCATTGTATATTACATAATTATAATCAGCTTGTTCATCTAAGACCAAATCCATGGGAGTTGGTTAAGAATAATATAATTTTGCTGGTGCCTTACTAAAGGTCATTTTAGAACTATTCATTGGTTCCTTTTTATAAGAAGGTGATGGTATTTTCATATTAGAATGTTCTGATAAGAATATCTTATTCAAAGGAACCATCCTTTGAATAAGAAGGAGAAGGTTTTGCCAATTGTTTTGATAAGAATATCTTTTGTAATTGATGTACATAATCTTCATTTTCATAATCAAATTTAATTTATTCATCCTTTTCTTCTTCTCACTCTGGTTTAACTAGAGGTTCAAGAATAGTTTCTTGTTAAAGTATTGTAGCTTCTTTATCTTTTATATTAAGCTTTTGAAGCTTTTTGAAAATTTCATTAACAAGTTTTGTTTTATCAGAACTTTTATTTGCCATCTTGTAATTAATATTTTCAAATGATAGTGTGTAAATAAAACTCTTTTTTCTATCTCAAGTTTAACCTAAGGTTTAGGAATTACATCCTTTTTCTATGCAACCTATTCAACCTTTTGCTCAATATGAGTCAATTGAGAACCAATAGATTGAAGATACAGATTGGTATAGTTGTCCTGCATCAGCTCTATAAGGATAAGCTACCTCTTGTTCATCAATTTTGATAGAGAGATCAAGTGGCAAACGATGCATGCTATTAACCCTCTTTTCTTTTTTAGTCAAATACTCCTAATAAGCCTTTTCTAAGATTAAGCATTCATCAGGAGAATCAAAATTAGGAAATGGTTTCTTTTTGATTTTGAACACTTTTCAAGATAAATGAGTGTATGAGCTATTTCTCTTGTTCTTTGAGAACTAATTTCTGAACTTTCATACTTGAGTGTGTTGGTTCAATAGACTTATCTTCTTTCACATTGTTGTTGTTAGGAGTAGCGTCTGAATCTTGTAGTTTTGGTTCTTAGTTGTTTATAATCATTGGGTCAGAACTCCAAATCCCTTAACCTTTGTTAGAACGATCCTATACCAATATTGGTGTTGGGTTCCATTTACATATAATCAGAGTTCGTATCACTCTTATAAGGAGATTAAGGAGATTAACATACTTTGTATGAGCATTAGCCTATATTTATTGCTTATCTAGCGTTAAAGTCAAAAATAGCCATTTTCTTTTAATTGAATTCTTAGGAGGGTAAAATAACTCTCTCAATTTCTCTTCAATTTTATTATATCTTTCTAGAACAAAGAGATAACTTCATCATGGTAGCCCATCTTAGAAAAAGAAGGAGACCTTGGCATAGAGGACTCATTAAGTGGTTCATTAACCACTGAACCGGACAGTGAGGAAGGAAATTCAACCTTATATTGAGGTAGACTTACTTGTTCCCTTATTTGTTTGATGCCATCTAATTCCATCAAAGGAATTGATGAGGTAGAATATCTACTAGATGCAATATTTCTATTTCTTTTGAGGTTTAACCTCATAGAATTTGAAAGTTGTTGAGGTTTAAAATTATAGATTTTTGAGAATTGTCGAAGTTTAACCTTATAGATCTTTGTGGAGTGAATTGAACTTTGATATCTCCATCATGATGTTTAGTAACTTCTTCAAGTTGCCTTAGAATCTATTTAACAAGTTTTTTTGCCTTCTCTAATGTCCATTTCTTAAGTAAGTTAACCTGATCCTAGGTTATAGTTCTTGGAACCATAACATTAGCTCTAGACCTGTTGGCCAAAAACAAAGTTGTTATTCCTTTTTTGGCATTTTGCAAGGAGATCTCCTTAATTCTAGGAACTAAGGTATTCATAACCTTATTTGTGGATCCTGTAAATCAAAATTAAATTCCCAATGCAGACATCATATCAAATCCTTTAGTTTTAATATTCAGACATAATGCATAAATCAGCATAGGATCAAACAAAGAAAGAGTGAAGTTAGGAAAGCAAGAAAACCAAATTGGTCCTTCACTCAAACTAGATTCAATTACTCTTAATAAGGCATCATTGAAGTGATTATGCCTCTTATCACGAACACAAATAATTGCTGAGTTATTTAGACCTATTCTTGTAGTTGGTTTTAAGTCTCTATGATTGTGGCTAGGTATAGATCTCTTGCACATTACTGATTTCATCACTTTACATGACTGAATTGGCCTCTCACCATTCCTCCTACTTATCACCAATTGGTCCCACCAAATACTTGCATAATTAGTGAATTCTATAACTACCAATTTTACTTTCTTCTCTTCGAAATAATCATAGCAATCAAATACATGCTCAACCTTTTTCTCTTACTCCAAATAATGTTCAGGCTTATTCTTCCCTTGAAATACTGGATCTTCATCTTTATGCTACCCAAATTGTTATCTCTTTTGGAAACAACCTTCTTGCCTTTTATTGAGCTTGATTCTTCATAGTCTGACTCCTCCTCATCTTCTTCCTCAATCACACGCCTTCTAGAGGATTTGGATTTTCTAGGTAATTGTAACTCATCTAGTCTTGCATTTTTTATCTTAAATTGCTAGATGATAGCCTTCATCAAAATCTTCACATCTATATCATGTACTTCTCCTTCATTACTCATGTTTACAACCTGTAGAAATACATTAGTAATTAAAAGAAATTTGTTCCTTACACACTTCCTCACATGTTTGCCCTCATATCAGATTTCTATCACTCGTGGTTCACTCTATTTTGGCTTTTCTCGATGATGTTCTCATAAAGACATAATAAAGTCATAATAACTTTCATCTCATAAAGATTAAGTGCTGGTATATAAATTCAAGGTCATGATTCCTTTGTGCAAATAACTCATTGGAATAGGATAAGCCATATTATCAAGAAATGAAACCACCACCTCAGTTTTTAGGTAGTAAACCATTCTATCCATATAAGATAAACTAATCAAGCAAAATGACTTTCAATGGATTTAGCCTACCTAAGGACTATTGATGTTTGTCACAATGAATTTATGTTTGGTGTAGAAATTGATGTTAATATCAATATTTGAATGATCAATTCCTCGCAATGAAAGGAGAAACCTTATTGCCACAAAATCAAATGACAATCTCAAGTTTCAAGTAATTAATGACTGATTTTTGTAAAGAATGCTAACCAAGAAACATTGCTTCTTTATTTGATGGACTTTAATGGCTTCATACTTCCTAAAAAGAATGACAAATAAAGAAAAAAGAAAACATCTTCTCAAAAGGCAACAAAAGAAAAAAGAAAACTAATGTTTGTTATAGATGCAAAAAAAAAAAAAAAGAGGACATTACACTAAAAAAAATTCAAGAATTATCAATAGACAAAGATCTACAGAGGCCATTAATGAATATCCTTTTGTCCAAAAGCAATTCGAGTCAAGATGATTTAGAACTAGATGTTGTAGAAGAAGAAAATTCTTCTAGTTCCAATTCTAACTCTAAATCATGTTGTCAAGGTCAATATGACCATTATAAAGCTCTCTATAAAAGTAATAACTTATAAAGTTCTCTTAACTAAGGAAGATATTATAATATTGGATCCTATTGATAAGATTTTAGATTTGTTAAGGAAAAGAAAACAATTAGAAAAATATTTACACATAGTCAATGAAGAAAAGGTAGAAAAATTTAATATGATGAATACTTATAAAATCATTGTTGTAGATGATGGTTATATCCTAAAAATTGCAATACAACGAGTTAAAGGTATTAACTTTGGAATAAAACAAAAGAAACCTTCTATACAAGAGCTTAAAGAAGAAATTAATAAACTCAAGATGGATATGAAACAACTAAGAGACTGTATTATTATCCTAGAAATAATGTTTATAGAAACAAAGGATGCATTTGAAGATAGTTCTATAAAAGAAAAGGACATCAATAATCTTCAATTTGTCAATTTTATTGATATGGTTATTACCCATAAATGGCATGTAAAAATAATAGTTATTGTTAAAAGGCAATATATATTTTCTATTATAGCACTTATTTATTTGAGTGCAAATATGAATTGTATTAATGAATGATTAGTCCCTTCAAAATGCTTTTCAAAAACCATTGAGATGTTAAACACTACTAATAAAAACAAGCCTATTATTAGATATAATTGTCATAAGCAACTATATGTAATAAAAGTATATGCTTAGAAATTCACTTTGTAATGGTTAACAATCTATCATAAAATGTTATACCAGGAAATGCATTCTTCCGTATGTTACATCCCATTAAAGAAATAAACAATGGGGGAATAGATGCGTAAATTAAAGGAAAGTCTATTAGATTTAGATTTGTGTTAATATAGAGAGATTGATTTAATCTAGAAAAGGATTAAGAGAAAAGAAAGATTTATTTGTTCTCTAAATAATGAGATTGCTTATAATTATTTAAAGCAAAAGCTTAATAGTTTTGTTAATCAAAAGAAAATATAGGAAATACAAAAGGAAAGAGAATCAATGATATATGTTGATGTCCTTATTACCTTTTGGAATAGGAAAAACACATTATTGATCATAATTGGCTCTAATTCCAATATAAAAAGACACACGTAGACATATTCCAAAACACAATAAACTACACATAGATTTATAATAAAATAACAATTTAAGAAATAAATAGAAACACAAGAAGTGATAACTTACAAGAAAAGAACTTTCATTAAATTGAGAGCTTGTAAGGCTCTTATTTAATATCAAGACAGACTAAAGAATGCTATGTTTCCCAACCATTGCTAGCAGACTTATTTATACAAGAGGTCTATTATGACAAACAAAGTGAGCCACATCAAGTCTTACATCATAGTTCAATAATCATCTACTTTTATAAAGTACTTTTATCAAAGTGACTTTATTAAAGTAGCTTTGTTGATTGATGTTTTATTGGATATATTTATTATACAACTCATAAGGGTCTTAGGAGTTTTGCATGATGTCCTCTTCCTAATTCTTGTCTCCTACTCCACTAGTTGTAACTTGATACTTGAAATCATTTCCATTAATTTTTCTTTTAAAATTGACTCCATTAGGGCTTTAATCATCTATTTAGGAGTCCTTATAGTAAGGGGTGCTGGTCAAATATTAACAAATCCAAGTTTAGTGATTGCTTTTGTGCTGTAGACACTATCCTTGAAAAACTTGAATTTCTCCCACCATCAAATGCTTATCCTTCTTGGTAACCGTGGTACATGATGGATATTTTAGCCAAGGATACTAGTTTGTTTTGTCATGATTGGATAATGCCATTTTATAATCCATGGGATATTGTACTATGCAAAAAATAGTAACATCTTATTTTAACCTCCAAATTGTTTTGCAATGGGGTTAAGATTGAGTGTAATCCCCACTTTATAAACCTGGCTTTGAACCACTTGGAGAATTTAACCATATCATGTTGTAGATGGATTTGAATAAATCAATTGAATTTATTTTGTTTGTTTTCATAAGATAGAGCTCCTTTTTGGACTTTAATATAGTTGAAATAATTAAAGGTTTTAAGCTTCCACCATTCTTTTAGGTTTTTATAGGCTAATAATTCTCCTTGCTATTTTTTTAGGGTTAAAAATTTTCTAATTTTAAATTTAGTATAAGCCCAATCTCTAACACTTCCATTACTAGTCTCCCTTTCTATGGGCTCAATGAGCACCAATTTTGTTTTAGTCAAAACTTGTTGATAATAATAGTAGTCCTTTAAAGTAGCATAAGGATACATATTATCTTTTAGATAAAATCTTGCCACCTTATAAGGTCTAAGTTGTGCATAATTATTTTTAATTGCATATGTAAGGTCTACAAAACTTTGGAATAAAAGCATATGTTAAATTTGGATCTCTATTAGGAATGTGCTCATAAGCTTTATTAAATGATTTGTCAATCTCCTTTTTTCTTTTGAGTTGGAAGAGTTTGCATCTTTTGCTAGTGAAATAACTACCTTGGAAGGGGATGTAGGATTTTGTATCAAGGGTTACTTATGAAATTAATCCCTACAAAAATTATCAAGTAAAGAAATTTGAAAGTGAGTTTGGAGACCCCTTTATAAACAAAATTTCAAAATCAAATGTAGATAAAATGCCTTGTCATTTGGCAAAACTTTGTTTTGAAGCTATATTTTTGATATCTTTAGTATGAATATCTTTTGTAGCTTTTCAATCAAGTCTAATATAAAATTTTTGATTTTGTAGATCACTTTCAAATTTTTGAACACATAAAACTATAGAAAAAATTTCCTTTTATTTGTAAAGTAATTAACTTTAGTTCCTTTCCATACTCTAAAAGCAAACTATATTAAGTTTTTTTTATCATTTAATCCTTCTTTTAATATTCCTCCATATGCCTTTTTGGATGCATTAGTTTCAACTATTTTGAATGCATCAAGATAAGAAATTGTTAAACAAGGGAGCTCTTTAGCTTTCTGTTAATTTTTCTAATAGCTTGCATTTGTTCTTCTATCCATTCTTGGAAGAATACATTTTCTTAATTCATCAAAGGAGTGATTAACTTTTATGGCATCTTAAGATTGGAGATTTTAGGACTTAGTTTCCTTAGGGTTCTAATATGATCAATCCAACTTGTTTCCTAACTTTCTAGGGTGTGTATAACAATTTGATTTAAGGGTTTCTTAGGCAAGTCACCTACCCAGTCCTTTATCAAGAACATTGCCCTTTGGGGAAGCTACTTCATCAATCTTTTCTTCAATCATAGGCTATTTTCCAACTGATTAGAGATTAAGATTAGTATAATCTCTTGTTGTATAATGATTGTTGTAGCTTCTTTATGATATAGCTATAACCTCTCCCTTTTCTAGCTTTACTAATGAGTTCAAAGTGAGAGGGCAATTACTATAAAATCAAGGAAACTTTTATTTTGAAGTTTATAAACCTTTTCTATAAAATTAAATATATTAGAGGCTCATAATTCTTTGACTAGTCTTTGATGGTGCCTAAACAAAGAGTTCGTGTCAATTTGCAAAAATGTCATAAAAAACCATTTTCTTTTTATTGTATTTTTTAAGGAATAAAATAATTCCTTCAACTTTTTATCTATCTTAAACTAAAGGTAAAGAACATAGATACTTTTATCTTCATCCTTGTACGCCATATCTAAAAGAGAAGGGGATTGAGGATAAGAAGTATCTATTGGTTCATTAACCATTTGAGGTTGAGGTAGATGGAGGGAAATCAACTTTGTATTGTGGTTGAGTTACTTTCTCTTTGTTCTCCTAACTGATACGAACTCCGATTATATGTAAATGGAACCCAACACCAATGTTGGTATGGGATCGTTTTAACAAAGGTTAAGGGATTTGGAGTTCTGACCCAATGATTATAAACAACCAAGAACTAGAACTATAAGATTCAGACGCCACTCCTAACAACAACAACATTGAAGAAGATAAGTCTATTGAACCAACACAATCAAGTATGAAAGTTCAGAATTAGTTCTCAAAGAACAAGAGAAATATCTCATACACTCATGAAAATGGGTTTGCCTCCTCGAGCCGCCCCTTTTTGCCCTTTTTATATGCTAAAGCCCAAAACTCTAGCTAATAAGATGGGCTTACTAAGGAAATTCGTCCAACCCACTAACTAATAATAAAACCCATGAAAATAACCCATAAGATGCTGAAATTCGTTCAACCCACTACATAATAATATATCCCATGAAAATAATCCATTTAATTGTCCAAATATGGGCTCCCAAATCCAACTTCCTTCCCAAGGCCATGGTTCTCAAATTCCTCCATAGATGACACATTTGTAAGCCTTGGTGAAGCTTCCATCATCCTTAACTCGTACCTAGCAACTTCTTGATCGTAAATGTCGCATAACAAGTTGTTGAGAGCTTCCTTTATTTTCTTTAACCTTGCCCTTGTCATTGGTCCTCCAAGGTTTTGCAAAGTATCAACTCCCTTGTTGATTTGAGCTGGTACAATATGGCTTCCATCATTCCCGCTTTCTTCAAAATGATTTGTCCTCAAATCAGCTCCTACATCATCAAAGAGAAAAGGAGAAAGGTTAGAAACATTAAATGTTGCACTCACATTATACTCACCTGGTAAGTCAAGTTTATATGCATTATCATTGACTCTTGCCACCACTTGAAAAGGACCATCTCCCCTTGGTTGCAACTTTGACTTCCTTTGCATAGGAAATCTATCCTTCCGCAAATGTACCCAAACCCAATCACTAGGTTCAAAAGTGATATGCCTACTACCTTTGTTGACTTGTGTTTCATATTGTTTGATTTTTCTCTCGATGTTGAGCCTAGCTTTCTCATGAAGTTGCCTAACCACTTCAGCCTTCTTTTTCCCATCTAAATTAGCCATATCCTGTATAGGCAAAGGTACTAAATCCAAAGGAGATAATGGATTAAATCCATAAACAAACTCAAAAGGAGAATAACTTGTAGCACTATGAACAACACGATTATAGGCAAACTCCACAAAAGGCAAAATATTCTTCTCAGGTTCTAGAGTTCTTACCAATAACAGCATACAACAATGTACCAAGAGTTCGATTTACTACCTCAATTTGTCCATTGGTTTGTGGATAGCAAGTTGTAGAAAACAATAACTTTGTTCCAAGCTTACCCCACAATGTCTTCCAAAAATTGCTCAAAAATTTTGCATCACAGTCTGACACAATACTCTTCGGCACTCCATGTAGGGGAACAATCTCTCTAAAAAATAAGTCTGCAATGTGTGTGCCATCGTCCATTTTGGTGCATGCAATGAAATGCACCATCTTTGAAAACCTGTCAACTACAACAAAAATACAATCTCGGCCTTTCTTGGACCTAGGTAACCCAAGAATGAAATCCATAGAGATGTGGGTCCAAGGTTCACAAGGAATTTCTATGGGTATATACTTTCCATGGGGCAAAACCCTAAACTTAGCTTGTTTACAGGTAATACACTTGGCACAGACTCTTTCAACATCTCTTTTCATATGTGGCCAAAAGAAATGTTCATTTAAAACATCAAATGTCTTTTGAATGCCAAAGTGTCCCATTAAGCCACCCCCATGAGCTTCTCTCACAAGTAATGCTCTCATAGACCCTTAAGGAATACAAAGTTTATTTACTCTAAACAAATACCCCTCATGTCTATAGAACTTTCCAAATGCAACTTTCTCACATGCAACATATACGTTACTAAAGTCAGCATCATTAGCATAGAAATCAATAATGTGCTCAAACCCCAGCAACTTAATGCTCAAAATGCTAATCAATGTGTACCTACATGACAATGCGTCAGCAACAACATTTTCCTTACCTGATTTGTATTGAATTACATAAGGAAAAGTTTCAAAAAACTCAACCCATTTTGCATGTCTCCTATTCAACTTACCTTGCCCCTTCAAGTATTTTAAAGACTTGGTTGTTTATAATCATTGGGTCAGAACTCCAAATCCCTTAACCTTTGTTAGAATGATCCTATACCAACATTGGTGTTGGGTTCCATTTACATATAATCGGAGTTCGTATCACTATCCCCTTCGAATTTCGTAAAAGGAACTAAATAACTTGAGTGTCTTGCTTTGCTTTCCAAGTTTAGCTTAACCGTTCTATTATGAGAAAACTTTATTTCCACATCTCTGTCATTATATTTAATGACTTCTTTTAATTGTTTTGTCTGTTTCTTAATAGGCTCAACTACTTTTTCTAAAATCCACTTTTTAGGTAGCTTAACATGATCCTAATTTGTAGTTCTTGGGACCATTACATTGGTCTTGGATCTATCAATGAGAAAGAGAGATCCCCTTTTCAAATAATCTATCTAAAATTTCTTTAATTTCAAAAACAGTGATATTGTTGAGCCCATCTTTGATGACTAATGTTGGATTTGTTATCAACAACATCTCATATATTTGTCTTTGTTGATTTGATGTTATGAGTACCTTTGAGATGTGTTTGCTGCATTTACAAAGTGTTGGCAGCTGATTTATTGAAGGGTTAAGGAAGGCAGCATACTCTCATTCCCAGAAAGGAGAATCGATGGAGCAATGGGACGGAATAGCCCAATAATGGCTAATGGTGGAGGAAGTGTTCAAGACAACGGAGGTGCCCCATTGGAACAAGTAGATAACATTTAGGGCAATAACGACTAGCCTTTTTCTTGAGCATAGTGTTCAACTTTATTATGTGCAAGTTCAACCTCACCACCAATATTATTCCTTCTCTCAATGTGGCTGCCAGCTTGCTGGATTTCACAATGCCCAAGTCTTGGTCTGTCGTGCTTCAAAAGCTTGACTTCTTGAAGCAACCTTTCACTAGGCAAGAGAATATTGTCATCCAAACATGTTTCGTTGTTGCTTCTGGCATTGCATTTAGCGGTGGCACTACAAGTCACTTGTTGGGTATAATTCAATACTGACCATTGATGGTAAGACAATCCTAAATTCAAGGAATCATCATTGACCGTTAATGGTAAGGCGATCCTAAACTCAAGTCATATCCATGCAACTGCCAAGAGAGAAGACAATGAAAAAAAAAAAAGAAAGAGCATATACTGGCAAGAAAAAAAAAAAGAGCATACAACAACAGAAAAGAAAGTGCATATAGTAGAAAAGAAAGAGATAGCGGCAAAAAAGAGAGAGAGGAGAGAGCAGTAGAAAGAAAGAGGAGAGAGTGACAAAAAGAGAGAGAGGAGAGAACAACAGAAAGAAAGGAGAAGATCAGTTTTTTGCCATAGTAGCCCGTGGACATGGAGATATCTTTCTTAGGGGAGTTTTTGTCATAATCTTTTTATGTACTTCTTGAAAAAGTGTGGGAAACCCTTGGAATGATCGGGAGATCATTATAAGTGGTTAAGGAGAGATCCTTCCACTACATTATTTGTATCCCTTAATTGCAAGAGTAGACTGTGTGATCTAAGAGAGATCCTATCACACCATGAATGTTATGGAGAAGAGAAACCAACCTAAGTTAAAATGGGTTAGGAAAGAAGTGATGAAAACTCCTAACTAAAGGAGACAGGTTGTCAAAGATGGAAAGAAGGTTGTCACACCTAAAAATTAGGTAACTAAAGGTGTGAGAAATAATTATAATACTGATTATTACCAAATAGGTGCTGAAGATAGGAGATATGAACTTGTTGAAAGAAGAAATTTTAGATTTGAAGGATTTTGCTGGTACTGTAGTAAATATGGGTACAAGGACAATGTGTGCTAGAGTAATGGGCCTATAATAAAGAGGAATATGAGGCAAGAGTCTAAGGGGAGACAGCCTTAAGTGAAAAGAAGTCAAATTCCACTAAGAAAGAAATTTGATATATTGGAAGAAATATGTGGAAGATGTGAAAAGGCTAGACATACTACTAAAGAATGTTTGACATAGCTACCAGGTCAAAGAATGCAAAAGAAAACCTACATATGATCTTACGTGTAGCCAAAGAAGAAGAAGAGGAAGGGAAATGACAATGGTTGTGGAAGTAGCCTTAAAAGCTTCCAAGAAAGAAAAGTCATAGATCTTTGACAATGGCTACTCTTCACACATGACAGGATACTCCAAGGTGCTAAAGGAAGTAAACAAATATAATGGAGGGTCAGTCACATTTGGCAATGATGGTGCCTTAAGATTAAAGGTGTTGGTGCTATTGAAATTGGTGCAAAAAAGCTGAAATCAGAGAAAGTGATTTATGTTGAAGGGTTAAAACACAATCTAATCAATGTTAGTCAACTTTATGATGATGGGCATGAAGTTACTTTCAGCAAGAGTGGTTACACAGTAAAAAGATTAAGTGATGGTGCTATTCTTACAAAGGGAGAAAGAACAAATGGAAACTTATACCAAGTTTTCAACAGTAAAAACACATGCTACATGAGCACCAAAAATGATAATTTATTATGGCATAGGAGATTGGGACATCTGGGAAAGGAGCTGAACAAATTGTCCAAAAATGAAGTTGTGAAAGATGTACCCAAGCTAAGAAGAGAAAAAAAAAATACCATATGCAGCCCTTGTCAAAAAGGGAAGATGATGAATCCAACCCATAAAAATGTGGAGATTCAAACAAAGAAGCCATTGGAGCTCATTCATTCAGATATTTATGGGCTTATGAGAAAAAAATCATCAAAGGGTGATGGGTACTTTATTTCTTTTATTGATGATTTTACAAGAATGACTTGTATTATATTCTTGAAACATAAATCAAATGCTCTCGAAATTTCAAGAGCTACAAGAGGCTGGCTGAAAATCAATTGGGGAGAAGAATTAATAGACTCAAGATAGAAAATGGGACAGAATACATTTGTAATGAATTTAAAAATTATTTGGAAAAGCATGGAGTGAAGCATGAATATGTTAGTCCTTACACACCCCAACAAAATGGAGTGGCTGAAAGAAAGAATAGCAGCCTAGTGGAGATGGCCAGGACCATGTTGGTTGAGCATGGTACCTCACATGGCTACTATAGAGGGGCTATCACTATTGCCACTCAGATTCAAAATAGATGTTTGATGAGATCACATACAAAGAAAACACCCTATAAGCTGTGGAATACAAAGAAGCCAAGTGTAAAACATTTTAAAGTATTTGGAAGCCCATGCCTCATTCAAATTAAAGGCAAGAATCTTGGAAAATTTGATGAGAAAGCTGATGAAGGCATATTCTTGGGCTATGTACCAAATGGAAGAGGCTTCAGATGTTACAACAAAAGGCTGTAGAAAATTGTAGACAGTTTTAATGTTAACGTGATTGAAGAAGGTTCCACGATGCAATCATAGCATAAGGAAGCTGAAGATGCTGTGTGTGATAATGAAAAGGAATCTGAAAGTGATAAATCAGAGGTTGTTCAGCATGAGGAAGATGTTGATTCTCAAATTACAAGTGATGAAGAAAATGAATCAAGGCATTACCAAGCTCACGGAAGAGTTAAAGCTGAAGTTGATGATAAAAAACATTATTGGCAGCAAAGAGGATTTAGTGGAAGAAGGCTAAAAAGTGGTGAACAAACTTCATTGATCTCCAAAGTTGAACCTAAGTTAGTGGAAGAAGCATTAAAGCACAAGGAATGGGTGTGTACTATGAATGAAAAGCTTGATCAAATTGAAAAGAACAACACTTGGTGTTTAGTTCCAAGACCTAAAGGAAAAAACATCATTGGAAACAAGTTGGTGTTCAAAAATAAGCTCAATGAAATTCGTAAGATTGTAAGAAACAAGGCAAGACTTGTCTGCAAAGGCTACTCACAAGTAGAAAGGGTTGATTTTGAAGAAACCTTTGTAATTGTGGCCAGACTTGAAGCAATCAGAATATTCATGGCCATTCTTGTTCAAAGAAATTACAAATTTTTTCAGATATATGTGAAACTAGCATTTTTAAATGGAGAGCTTGAAGAAGAGGTATTTATTGAACAGCTTAATGGTTTTATACTTTGACTATGATGGTTCAAGTGTGTGGAAATTAAAAAATACTTTATATGGCTTAAAGAAAGCCCCAAAAGCATGGTATTTCAAGCAAGATACATGTTTCAAAGAAATGAAATTCAGAAAGGGAGTGTGGATAGCAACTTGTACATAAAGAAAGATAAACAAGGACAATTAATTATTATGGTTTATGTTGATGACTTAATTTTTACTACTTAAAAAGAGGCCCTTTGCATTGCTTTTAATGATCAGATGAAGAAGTTTGAGATGTATTGAGCCAATCTTTAATGACTAATGTTGGATTTATTTTTAACAACATTTCATATATTTGTTCTTGTTGATTTAATGTTATAAGTGCCTTTGAGATGTGTTTGTTGCATTTGCAAAGTGTTGGCAGCTAAGTTATTCAAGGATTAAAGAAGACAGCATTGGTGGAATGTGATGAGAATGAGGAGAGAAAGCAGGGCCAAAATCACGATGCTGCCAACTCCACCTTGCACTGCCAAAAATGACGAGTTGATTCAGATTGCTGGTGCAGTGGGTTTAGCAATGGCATTACAAGTCACTTGCTGGGTAGGAGTCAATGTTGACCATTGCCCTAAATTCAAGGAGTCAATGCTGACTATTGACCCTAAATTCAAGGAGTCAATGCTGACCGTTGACCCTAAATTCAAGTAGTTAATGTTGACCATTGACCCTAAATTCAAGGATTCAATGCTGACCGTTGACCGTAAATTCAAGTAGTCAATGCTAACCGTTGACCCTAAATTCAAGGAGTCAATAATGGTCAGGTTTACAAGAGTCAAGATGAAAGAAAACAAGTGAGTGTGTTTGCAAAAGGAGCATATGTTAGGGTTGCCTTCCAAACTAGGCAACAAATGATCTTAATACTTTACAAGGATTCTTACTTCTCTAACACTTACCTTGATTCATCTTTACCTAGTGCTATTTCATCTTTGTTGCAGGATTATAATGATGTATTCCCTAAGGAGATCCCAGATGGTTTACCACCAAGGAGAGGGATTGAACATCACATTGATCTTATTCCTGGATCTCCCATTCCCAATAAGCCAGCATATAGAAGTAATCCTGAGGAGACAAAGGAGCTTTAGAGGCAAGTTGATGAGTTGATGAAGAAGGGACATATAAGGGAGAGCATGAGTCCATGTGCAGTGCCAATGTTGCTTGTGCTAAAGAAAGATCGATCTTGGAGGATGTGTATCGATTGTAGAGCTATCCCTTGATTAAGGAGAGATTCTTCCTCTACATCAGCTGTATCTCTTGATTGCAAGAGTGGATTGTGTGATCTAGGAGAGATCCTATCACACCATAGATGTAGCTCACAGATTGCACATAAAAAATTCTGTGTTTTCGGGTGCTTGTGCTTTCTTGATATTCATATGGATATTCTCACATAAAGAAGTAAGATAAAATTGGATCATAGACTTTAACAGGTCACAGAGGTTTAATCTGGACAGATTTGTAAAATGTAAGCATCTCACACTGATTTACCTCCTTCCCCTCTTAGTATGAGACCCAATAAGGTCCTTATCATTTGGTATCAAAGCCTTAGGTTCCTCTATTGATCCATTTTGCCTGCTTAGATTTGAAATGTTTTTGTTGCTATTGTAAATCTTTACCTTTACTACTGGTTAATATTATGAAGAGCATAAACAGTATTAATAGCAAGGGTATTCTCATATTTGATGGACAAAATTATCAATTATGAAAGAATAGAATGCTCCCATATTTGTTGTCACTTGGTCTAGATGTGTTTGAATCTGTTTTCAGTGGTTTCACTCTTGTTGTTGAAGGTGCTGCTATGTGCCTACTAATAAGAAGAATTTAGAGTATGATGGAAAGGCTAGAAATGCCTTATATGCCTCCTCATTAGACAAAGAATTCACCAAAGTGATGAAGTGCAGAACAACCAAACAAATTTGGGACAAATTGAAAATATTTATGAAGGAGACAAGGTTGTGAAGGAAGCCAAGTTACAAATCTAGAGATGCAAATTTGAAGATATAAAGATGCTAAATGATGAATCAGTGGATGTCTTCTTTACTAGAGTAAATGAAATTGTATGCTCCATTAGATGCTATGGAGGGGAGATCAATGATGCTACTGTGGTAAGGAAGAAACTTAGAATCTTACTAGATGCTTTTAATGTCAAAGTTTCCTCCATAGAAGATAAAGATTTGAATAGGCTACCCCTGAATGATTTATATAGCATATTGGTGGCTTATGAAATGAAAATAGCCCTAATGAAGAAAAAAAAAAAAAGGCCTAAGGCAAAGAAGGAATTGGACTTCAAGGCAATGAAAAAATTAAAGATTAAAGAACAAGAAGAGGAATCTAGTGGCAACTCTAAAGTAAAAGATGGTGATACTAAATTTGATAAAGTCATCACATATATCACCAAAATTATGAGGAAAAGGAAAGGGAAGTACAAGGGAAAATTAACCTTGAAGTGCTTTAGTTGTGGAGCCATTGGGTACTTTGTAGTGGATTGTCCATAAAGAAAAGAAGTAGACAGTGATGATGATGATAAGCTTGCCCCAAGGAGGAGAACAAAGAAATTCAGCTATTTTAAAGTTGGGAATTCAAGTGCCAAAGCGAAAAAGAAACTCTTTAGATCTAAAAGAAGAAATTTTTTGAACAAGCTAGATAAAGAAGATTTTGAAGAAGAAGCTAATGATGATTCAGATGATGATGCTGCCAAAAATGTGTCGGATGCACAAGTAAATGATGAAAAAGAATCCTCAAGTGATAAAGAATCAGCTAAAGGGTTTCCTGTTTAAGAGGGATAAATTATGTGTGCCTATTTGTTCTATTCGAAGTTGCTTGTTAGGGAAACTCACAAGGTGATTTGATAAGGCACTTTGGTGTGCAGAAAACTCTAGATATATTGCATGAGCATTTTTGTTGGCCTAATATGAAGCATGATTTGCATTTCATTTGTGATAAGTGCATTGCATGTAAGTAAGCAAAGGTTAGAGTTAAACCACATGGCTTGTATACACCTTTACTTGTGCTTAACCAACCTTAGATTGATATTTCTATGGACTTTGTCCTAGGATTACTAAGGTCACAAAGTGATAAGGACAACATATTTGTCATTCTTAATAAGTTTAGTAAAATGGCTCATTTTGTTGCACATTCTAAAACCAATGATACAACACATATGGTTAAGTTATTCTTTAAGGAAGTGGTGCATGTGCATGGATTGCCAAGAATTATTTTTAGCGATGGGGATGTTAAGTTCTGAAGTCATTTTTGGCGCACTTTATAGAATAAATTGGGAACTAAACTCTTATTTTCTACTGTTGCATGTCCTCAAACAGATGGACAAACTAAAGTAGTTAATAGGACACTCATTACTTTGTCATTTGCTATCATTTAAAAGAACTTGAGGCAATAGGAACAGTGTTTGCCACATGTTGAATTTGCTTATAATAGATTTGTTCATTCTACCACTTCCTTGTCACCTTTTAAAGTTGCTTATGGTTTTAATCCTTTATCAAACAGATTACACATCATACTTCATATTAGGCCAATAAAAATGCTTGTACAATATATCTAGAGTGTTTCACATTCCAAAGTGCCCCATCAAACCACCCTCATGAGTTTCCCTAACAAGTAACTTATGAATAAAACACATAGGCACACATAATTTATCTCTCTTAAACAAAAATCCTTCATGCCTATAAAAATCACCAAACGAACACTTATCACATGCATTCCATACTTGGCCAAAATTAGAATCATTAGCATATAAGCCCTTAAACAATTCAAAACCAAGTTACTTAATTTGCAAAAGAGTAAGAAATGTGTACCTCTTAGACAAGGCATCAGTAACAAAGTATTCCTTTCCATGTTTGTACTTAATCACATAAGGAAATGTTTCCATGAACTTCAATCACTTAGCATGTCTTTTATTAAGCTTACCTATAGATTTCAAGAACTTTAAGCTTTCATGATCAGAATGAATAGTGAACTCCCTTGGCAACAATTAATGTTCCCATGTTTGAAAAGTTTATACTATGCATAAAGTATCTTGTCATAAGTAGGATAATTCAAGGCTGCCCACATAGCTTGTTACTAAAATAAGCAATTGGCTTGAAATTTTGAATCAAAATAGCCCCTATTTCTTGATGGAAGCCATATTGTACCAGCTCAAATCAACAAGGGAGTTGATGCTTTGCAAAACCTTGGAGGACCAATGACAAGGACAAGGTCAAAGAAAATAAAGGAAGCTCTCAACAACTGGTTGTGCGAAATTTACTATCAAGAAGTTGCTAGGTACAAGTTAAGGATGATGGAGGCTTCACCAGGGCTTGCAAATGTTTCATCTGTGGAGGAATTTGAGAACCATGGGCTTGGGAAGGAAGTTGGATTTGGGGGTGTTTTCATGCAAGAGAAACGACTTATTGTATTCTTTAGTGAGAAATTGAGTGGGGCAACACTGAATTATCTAAGTTATGATGAAGAAATGTACGCACTTGTTAGGACCTTAAAAATGTGGCAGCATTACCTTTGGCTTAAGGAGTTTGTAATTCATACATGTCTTTAAAACACTTGAAGAGCAAGGCAAGTTGAATAAATGACATGCAAAATGGGTTGAGTTTATTGAAACTATTCCGTATGTAATTCAATATAAATCAGGTAAGGAAAATGTTGTTACTGATGCATTGCCACGTAGGTACACATTGATTAGCACTTTGAGTGTTTAAGTTGTTGGGGTTTGAGCACTTTATTGATTTTTATGCTAATGATTCTGACTTTGGTAATGTGTATGTTGCATGTGAGAAAGCTGCTTTTTGTAAGTTCTATAGACACGAGAGGTATTTGTTTAGAGTAGATAAGCCTTGTATTGCTCAAAGGTCTATGAGAGCACTACTTGTGAGAGAAGCTCGTGGGGGCGGTTTAATGGGACACTTCAGCATTCAAAAGACCTTTGATGTTTTAAATGAGCATTTCTTTTGGCCATATATGAAAAGGGATGTTAAAAAAATCTATGCCAAATGTATATTACCTATAAACAAGTTAAGTCTAGGGTTTTTCTCCATAGTAAGTATATGCCTTTAGAAATTCCTTGTGAACCTTGGACTGACATTTCTATGGATTTTATTTTGGGATTACTTAGGTCCAAGAAGGGCCAAGATTGTATTCTTGTTGTAGTTGACAAGTTTTCAAAGATGGCACATTTCATTACTTGTACCAAAACGGATGATGCCACATACATTGCAGACTTATTTTTTAGAGAGATTGTTCACCTACATGAAGTGCCAAATAGTGTCAAATTGTGATGCAAAAGTTTTTAAGCCACTTTTGGAAAATATTGTGGGCTAAGCTTGTAACTAAGTAGTTGTTTTCTACAACTTGCCATCCACAAACAGATGGACAAACTGAGATAGTAAATTGAACTCTTGGTACGTTGTTGCTATGTTGTTGCATGCTATTATTGGTAAGAACTCTAGAACCAAGGAAGAATGTTTGCCTTTTGTGGAGTTTGCCTATAATTGTGTTGTTCATAGTACTACGGGTTATTCTCCTTTTGAGCTTGTTTATGGTTTTAATCCATTATCTCCTTTGGATTTAGTACCATTGCCTATGTAGGATAGGGTTAATTTAGTTGGGAAAAAGAAGGCTAAAGTGGTTAGGCAACTTCATGAGAAAGGTAAGCTTAACATTGAGAGAAAAACTAAACAATATGAAACACAAGCCAATAAGGGTCTTAGGAATATCACTTTCGAACTTGGTGATTGGGTTTGGGTATACTTGCGAAAGGACAGATTTCCTATGCAAAGGAAATCAAAGTTGCAATCAAGGGGAGATGGGTCCTTTTCAAATAGTGGCAAGAGTCAATGATAATGTATATAAACTTGACTTGTCAGGTGAGTATAATGCAAGTGCAACTTTAATGTTTCTAACTGTTCTCCTTTCTCTTTGATGATATAGGTGCTGATTTGAGGACAAATCATTTTGAGGAGAATGGGAATGATGGAAGCCATATTATACCAACTCAAATCAATAAGGGAGTTTATGCTTTGCAGGACCTTGGATCACTAATGACAAGGACAAGGTCAAAGAAAATAAAGAAAGCACTCAATAACTTGTTGTGCAACATTTACTTACAAGAAGTTGCTAAGCACGAGTTAAGGATGATGGGAGCTTCACCAGGGCTTGCAAATGTGTCATCTGTGGAGGAATATGAAAACCATGGCCTTAGGAAGGAAGATGGAGTTGGGAGCCCATTTTTGACCATTTAAATGGGTTATTTTCATGGTTTATATTGTTATGTAGTGGGTTGGACGAATTTCAGCATCTTAATGGGTTATTTTCATAGGTTTTTATTATTATTTAGTGAGCTGGACGAATTTCCTTAATAAACCCACCTTAGCAATTAGGGTTTTTGGGTATTAGCATATAAAAAGGAAAAAAGGATGGGTAGAGGAGGCAGAACTTCGTTTTATTAGTGAATGAGATATTTTCTCTGGTTCTTTAAGAACTTATTCTAAACTTTCATAATTGACTGTGTTGGTTCAATAAACTTATCTTCTTCAATGTTGTCATTGTTAGGAGTGACGTTTAAACCCTATAGTTCTAGTTCTTGGTTGTTTATAAATTATTGGCTCAGAACTCCAATCCCTTAACCTTTGTTAGAACGATCCTATACCAACATTGTTGTTGGGTTCCGTTTACATATAATCAGAGTTCGTATCAAGCAAGGCAATACATTAACAAAGTTGCAAAAGAGGCATGGAGGCCATGAGGTTTATCATGTAAGAAGGCAAGAGAGACAAGACTATATGGACATTAAGATGACAAAAGTGATGATATAGCTATTTTGGTTAGAATTGTCAATAATAGAAATGGTTAGAGAGATTTTAGAAGGTAAGACACCTATGACTGTGATTTAAGTAGCATTAAAATAAAAATTTCTTCATTTCAAAGGAAAAATGATCTTGGAACCTACCTAGAATGGGAGAAGAAGGTTGAGTTAATCTTTAATTACCATAACCACTATAAAGAAACTAAGGACAAGAGGAGAAAGAAGGAAAGAAAGGAGAGAAAGGAAAGAAAGGAGATGAGACCAAGAGAAAAGAAGAAAGAGGGAAAGAGAGAAATTTGAGAGTTTGTATGCAAATGAGAGTGATGTTAAGATAGCTTTCTATTTGAAAAAACCTATAATTGTACATTTGTGCAAGAAGACTTATTGATAAGGACCTTCTTGGGTCTCACACTAAAAGGGGGAGGGGGTGAATCAATGTGAGATGTTTACTTTTTACAAATCAGTCCTAATGAAACCTCTGTGACCTATTAAAGTTTATAATCTATTTTTATCTTACTTCTTTATGTAAGAATGACTGTATGAATATCAAGCAAGTATAAGCAATCGAAAACACTGTTGAGCCCATCTTTGATGGCTAATGTTAGATTTGTTGTCAACAGCATCTCATATATGTGTCCTCGTTGATTTGATGTTATGAGTGCTTTTGAGATGTGTTTGCTGCATTTACAAAATGTTGGCAGCTGATTTATTCAAGGGTTAAGGAAGATGGAGTTGGTGGAATGTGATGAGAATGAGTAGAGAAAGTAGGGCCAAAATCAAGATGCTGCCAACCCCACCTTATGCTGCCAAAAACAACGAGTTGATTCATATTGTTGGTGGTGTTTTGGCTATAAAGAAAGCACTAGTTGCTGTCTTTAGTATTGTGTTTAGTAGTGGCACTTTAAGTCACTTGCTGGGTATGAGTCAATGCTGACCGTTAATGGTAGGTCAACCCTAAATTCAAGGAGTCAATGCTAACCATTGATGGTAGGTCAACCCTAAATATAAGGAGTCAATGCTGACCATTGATGGTAGGTCAACTTTAAACTCAAGGCATATAAAACCCTTGCAGCTACCATGAGAGTGGTGAATGAAAACTAAAAGAAAGATAGAGCAGCAGGA
Organism: Ceriops tagal; assembly: GCA_021533255.1. NCBI lineage: Eukaryota > Viridiplantae > Streptophyta > Magnoliopsida > Malpighiales > Rhizophoraceae > Ceriops > Ceriops tagal. The sequence continues at coordinate 6,933,142 of CM038596.1, forward strand.
AAGAAAAAAGAGAGAGCCATAGAAAACAAAAGAGTGAGCAGCAAAGAAAGAAAAGAGAGACAACAGCAGAAATAAAAAGAGAGACTGTAATAGAACGAAAGAGAGAGAGCAGTAGAAAGTGAGAGCATAGCAGGTAGAGTGCGGTAGAAAACAACAAAAGAGTGCTGTAGAAACACAAAAGGAGAGTGCGGTAGAAACAAAAGGAGAGAGGCAAAAACAGAAAGAGAGTTGTGAGCAACAAAGGTAGAGAGTTAAGACCAGCAGTGAGAACGACAGAGGGTAAAGATCGGTAGTGAGGAAGGAGAGAATGGCAAAAAGCTTGAGGAGAGTAGACAATGGTAAAAAGAGCAGACAACATCAAAGAAAGCAGAACTGTAGAGAGGAGAGAATAGCAGAAAGAAAGGAGAAGATCAGTTTTCTACCCCAACAACATGTGCACATGGAGAGATCTTTCTTAGGGGAGTTTTTGTCATAATCTTTTTATGTGCTTCTTCAAAAAGGGTGGGAAACCCTTGGGGTGATTGGGGGATCATTGTAAGTAATTAAGGAGTGATCCTTCCACAGTGGTTAAGGAGAGAACCTTTCACTACATCATCTGTATCTCTTGATAGCAAGAGTAGAATGTGTGATCTAGGAGAGATCCTATCATACCATAGATATAACTCACACATTGTGGGTGAACTACGTAAAAATTCTGTGTGTTTTCGAGTGCTTTTGCTTGCTTGATATTCATATAGTTGTCCTTACATAAAGAAGTAAGATAAAAATAGATCATAGACCTTAACAGGTTGCAGAGGTTTAATCTGGACAGGTTTGTAAAAAGTAGGCATCTCATATTGATTCACTCCCTCCTCCTCTCAGTGTGAGATCCAAGAAGGTCCTTATCAAAAACACAAAATTTTTACGTGGTTCACTCAGAATGTGTGAGCTACATCCATGGTGTGATAGGATCTCTCCTAGATCACACAATCCAGAGGTAGCAACTAGTGCTTTCTGTACAGCCAAAACACCACCAGTAATTTGAATTAACTCGTTGTTTCTGGTAGCACAAGGTGGGGCTGGTAGCATCTTATTTCATCTCTACTTTCTCTCATTATTCTCGTCACATTTTACCAACACCGTCTTCCTTAACCCTTGAATAAATCAACTACCAACACTTTGTAAATGTAGCAAACACATGTCAAAGGCACTCATAACATTAAATCAACAAGGACACATATGTGAGATGTTATTGACAACAAATCCAACATTAACAACAAGGACACTTTGCTTCTTGTTGTGCCATGAAACACATTTATTGCACAAAATAAAATGCACTACCTAATGTAAATCTTCTGTCATCACAATTTATAGCCCAATCAGCATTTATATACCCATATAAATTAAGTTGTCCACTTCTATCATAAAGCAGCCCATAATTTGTTATGCCCTTAACATAACTCAAGGCACATAGTGTTACAGCAAAAACAAGATTCCTTGAGCTCACTTTGAAATCTAGAACAAAGTGTTATAGCAAAAACAAGATCAGGTCCTGATGCTATCAAATACAATAAATTTCTAATTAACTTTCTATATTCCTTCTAATCAACCAGTTTGCCTTATTTATCTTTGCTTAACATGGTTCCAACAGCGATGGGAGTGCTTACTTCTTTAGAGTTCTCCATCCCAAACCTTTTTAACAGCTCACAGGTATATTTTTCTTGGGAGAGGGAAATTCTAGCCTTGCTTTGCAAAACTTGTAGCCTTAAGATGAATTTCATTTCACTTAGTATAAACATCTCAAACTTCTTCTTCATTTGATTGGCAAAAGCAGTGCAAAGGACATCCTTTTTAGCACCAAAAATTATGTCATTAACATAAACCACAACAATTAATTGACCCTCTTTATCTTCCTCTATGTAGTTGTTGTCCATATTCCCTTTTCTGAATTTCATATCTTTGAGACATGTATCTAGCTTGAAATACCATGCTCTTGGAGCTTGCTTTAAGCCGTATAAAGCCATCTTCAATTTTTACACACTTGAACCATCATGATCAAGTATAAAACCATCAGGTTGTTCAATAAATACTTCTTCTTCAAGTTCTCCATTCAAAAATGCTGATTTCACATCCATCTGATAGACTTTGTAATTTCTTTGAGCAGTAATGGCCATGAATATTCTGATTGTTTTAAGTCTGGCCATAGGAGCAAAGATCTTTTCAAAATCAACACCCTCTACTTGTGAGTAGCCTTTGTAGACAAGTCTTACCTTGTTTCTTACAATCTCACCATTTTCATTGAGTTTATTTCTAAACACCTACTTGGTTCCAATGATGTTTTTCCTTTTAGGTCTTGGAACTAAACACCAAGTGTTATTCTTTTCAATTTGATCGAGCTCTTCATTCATAGCACACACCCATTCCTTGTGCTTTAATGCTTTTTCCACTAACTTAGGTTTAACTTCGGAGATCAATGAGACTAAACACCAAGTGTTATTCTTTTCAATTTGATCGAGTTCTTCATTCATAGCACACACCCATTCCTTGTGCTTTAATGCTTTTTCCACTAACTTAGGTTTAACTTCGGAGATCAATGAGGTTTGTTCACCACTTTTTAGCCTTCTTCTAGTTTGCATTAAATCCTCTTTACTGCTAATAATGTTTTTTTGCCTCAACTTCAGCTCTAACTCTTCTATGAGTTTGGGAATGCCTTGATTCATTTTCTTCATCACTTGTAATTTGAGAATCAACATCTTCCTTATGTTGAATAGCCTTTAATTTGTCACTTTTAGATTCCTTTTCATTATCGCACATGGCATCTTCAGTTTCCTCATGCTGTGATTACATTGTGGAACCATCTTCAATCACATTAACATCAAAGTTATCTACAAATTTTTGCAGCCTTTTGTTGTAACATCTGAAGCCTCATTCATTTGGTACATAGCCCAAGAATATGCCTTCATGAGCCTTCTCATCAAATTTTCCAAGATTCTTGCATTTAATTTTAATGAGACACAAGTTTCCAAATACTTTAAAATGTTTTACACTTGGCTTTTTTTTCCATTCCACAACTCATAGGATGTCTTCTCTGTATGTACTCTCATCAAGCATCCGTTTTGAATCTGAGTGGCAGTAGTGATAGCGTCTCTCTGGTAGCCATTTGAGGAACCATGCTTAGCCAACATGGTCCTTGCCATCTCAACTAGGCTTCTATTCTTTCTTTCAGCCTCTCCATTTTGTTGGGGTGTGTAAGGACTAGCATATTTATGCTTCACTCCATGCTTTTCCAAAAAATTTTCAAATTCACTACAAGTGTATTCTATCCCATTGTTTGTCCTAAGTCTTTTAATTCTTCTCCTCAACTGATTTTCAGCCAGCAACCTCTAGCTCTTAAAACTATTGAGTGCATCTAATTTATGTTTAAAAAATATAATACAAGTCATTCTTGTAAAATTATCAATAAAAGAAATAAAATACCTATCACCCTTTGATGATTTTTGTCTCATAGGCCCACAGATAGCTGAATAAATGAGCTCCAATGGCTTCTTTGTTTGAATCTCTACATTTTTATAAGTAGCATTCACCATCTTCCCTTTTTGAAAAGTGCTGCAAATGATATTTCTTTCTCTTCTCAACTTGGGTATATCTTTTCATAGCTTCATTTTTGGACAATTTGTTTAGCTTCTTTTGCCTAAGATGTCCCAATCTCCTATGCCATAACAAGTTCTCATCTTTGGTGTTCATGTAGCATGTTTTTTTGTTGCCAAAAACTTGGTATAAGTTTCCATTTGTTCTTTCTCCCATTGTAAGAACAGCACCACCACTTAATCTTTTTACTGTGTAACCACTCTTGCTAAAAGTAATATCATGCCCATCATCACAAAGTTGGCTAACACTAATTAGATTGTGTTTTAGCCCTTCAATGTAAAGCACTTCCTCTGTTTTCAACTTTTTGCACCAATTTTAGCAGCACCAACACCTTTAATCTTTATGGCACCATCATTGCCAAATGTGACTGACCCTCTATTATTGTTTCTGCTTCCTTCAACACCTTTGATGGGGAAAACCCCAAAAAGACGTGGCTTAGGGACCCAAAGCACACAAGGAATCAAAGAACAACCAGGAAAGCTAAACTAGAGTTTAATAACATAAACCCTAGACCCACCATTTGAAGGAACACAAACGTAGGGTATTTAAAAAGGATATGGATGCCAAACTCCAGAAAAGAAAGGAATTGGGAGTGATAAGTCGATTGGAATGCCATAAGAAGAACTACCTCTTGCCACCACTTGAAAAGGACCATCTCCCCTTGGTTGCAACTTTGATTTCCAATGCATAGGAAATCTATCCTTCCGCAAATGTACCCAAACCTAATCACCAGGTTCAAAAGTGATATGCTTACGACCTTTGTTGGCTTGTGTTTCATAATGTTTGGTTTTTCTCTCAATGTTTGGCATACAATTTCTCTTTTCTCAAAACATCAAGCATGCAATGCAAATGTTCAACATGCTCTTCTAAATTCCTACTGTATACTAATATGTCATCAAAATAAGCCACAACAAACTTTCCTAAGAAAGGTCTCAAAACATGATTCATTAATCTCATAAAAGTACTAGGTGCATTAGTCAAACCAAAGGGCATAACTAACCATTCATACAAACCATGCTTAATCTGGAATGCAGTTTTTCATTCATCTCCTTCCCTCATCCTAATTTGATGATACCCATTCTTAAGGTCAATTTTAGAGAAGTAACAAGCACCATGTAATTCATCTAGCATATCATCAAGCCTGGGTATAGGATGTCGATACTTAACTGTTATTTTGTTGATAGCTCGACAATCGACACACATCCTCCAAGATTCATCTTTCTTTGGCACAAGCAACACTGACACTGCACATGGACTCATGCTCTCCCTTACATGCCCCTTCTTCATCAACTCATCAACTTGCCTCTAAAGCTCCTTTGTCTCCTCAGGATTTCTTTTATACATTGGCTTATTGGGAATGGGAGCTCCAGGAATAAGATCAATGTGATGTTCAATCCCTCTCCTTGGTGGTAAACCATCTAGGATCTCCTCAAGGAATACATCATTATAATCCTGCAACAAAGATGAAATAGCACTAGGCAAAGATGAATCAAGGTTAGTGTTAGAGAAATAAGAATCCTTGTAAAGGATCAAGATCATTTGTTGCCTAGCTTGGAAGGCAACCCTAACATCTGCTCCTTTTGCAAACACACTCACTTGTTTTCTTTCATCTTCACTCTTGTGAACCTGACCACTCTTGTACTTAGCACTCTCAAATGCTTTCACCTTGTTTTTCTCTCCTTCACTTTCTTTTCTCTCGACTCTCTCTTTTTTTTTGCTCCTCCTCTTTTGCTCACTTTCATAAAGTCTAACTTGGTCTTCATACACCTGTTTTGGAGTTAATGGAACAAGTGTGAATGGTTTTCCATCCATGGTGAAAGAATAGCGGTTCTTGTAACCATCATGTAAAGCTTTTCTGTCAAATTGCCAAGGACGGCCCAATAACAAATGCCCAGCCTGCATAGGTACAACATCACAAAACAACTCTTCCTTATATCTACCAATGGAAAATAGATTTGGTCACTGTCACCACTCCACTGTCATTCGACCATTGCAAATTATATGGCCTAGGAAGTTTGGTTGAAGGCAAGTTCAATTTTTCCATCAACTCTGTACTTGCTACATTAGTGCAACTACCTCCGTTGATGATCATGTAACAGGGTCTATCTTGAACTAAACATCAAGTATGGAAAATATTTTTCTGCTGCATCTCAACATCATCCTCCTCCTTAACACTAAGGGCTCTCCTTGCCACTAAAAGCCTTCCACCATGCTCTGGATACTCTATCCCTTCATGAACATCATTAGCATCCTCTAGTGGCGGCATTTGGTCTTCATCACTAGCATCACTGCCATACACATAGTGACCATTCTCCTTAAGGTACATGGTTCTCTTGTTAGGACATTGTGAAGCCACATGACCCCTACCTAGACATCTAAAGCATTTGATGTCTCTAGTTTTTCCTTGGGTGCCCTCAAGTTTTTCTTCAAATTTGCCCCTTTCCAGGCGGCCCCCACTAGTCTTGGGTCTATGTGAATTGGTTTTAAGCTTAGAAGTCAACTTCTCTTCCTTCTTCCCCCAGTTTGACTTCCAAAAAGATGAACCTAAGTTCTGATTATATCTACAAGTGCTCCTTCCCTTAAGTTGCCTCTCAACTTTCATGGCAATGTGTACCATGTCTTCAAGCTCTACATAGTGTTGCAATTCTATCACATCACCTATGCTTCTATTCAATCCTTGGAGGAACCTAGCCATGGTTGCCTCCATATCCTCCATTACATTTGCCCTAACCATAGCAATTTCCGTCTCCTTATGGTACTCTTCCACACTCTTGGAACCTTGCATAAGGCTTTGCAACTTGTTATACAAATCCCTATAATAAGAGCTGGGAACAAATCTCCTTCTCATCACAGTCTTCAACTCATTCCATGTTTCTATGGTTGGTGCGGAAAACCCCAAAAAGACGTGGCTTAGGGACCCAACGCACACAAGGAATCAAAGAACAACAAGGAAAGCTAAACCAGAGTTTAATATCACAAACCCTAGACCCACCCTTCAAAGGAACACGAACCTAGGGCATTTAAGAAGGATATGGACGCCACACTCCAAAAAAGAAAGGAATTGGGAGTAATAAGTCGATTGGAACGCCACAAGAAGAAATACCTTTTGATAAGTTCTTTAGTCCTTAAAAGAACCAAGAGAAAAGAAACCCTTGCTTTCTATTTCACTCAATGTTGTCTGATTTTCCAAAGCTTACAAGGGGTGCCTATTTATAGGCTAAGATAGCAATCCTAAAGAGGCACAAATTCCTACTTAGGAGAAATCCTTATTTTGGAGAAATTCCTAAATATGGACAAATTCCAACATAGACAATAAACTCCTATTTAGGAGGGAATGCTATTACTTAGTCTGACCTATTTAAGTATTCTAATTATAGTAATTAGGCCTGGACTCTTTGTCAAACTTGAATTCGTACCATTTCAAGCTTGGTTGGCCTGAATGTCTTGAATCAGTCCACTTAGTACTTCTTTAATCTTTTTGGCTCTAGCTCATGTTATTGGGTCTTCTGGAATGTGCAATTGATCTCTTGCATCCATTGAAGCTCTAACTCGTGTTATTGGGCCTTCTGGAATGTGCAATGGACCTCTTGCATCCATTGAAGCCTTTCACCCATCATCTCTATGGTTCTCATCATTCCCCCTCTCCTTAAAAGGATTCATCCCCGAATCATCACCTACATCAAAGGGGAAGATTAGAAATGTTAAATGTTGCACTCACATTATACTCACCAGGAAGGTCCAACTTATAAGCATTGTCATTAATTCGGTCTACAACTTGAAAGGGACTATCTCCTCTAGGTTCTAGCTTCAAACGCCTCTAAGCTGGGAACCATTCCTTGTGCATATGCACCCAAACCCAATCACCAGGTTCAAACACCACCTTCTTTCGTCCCTTGTTGACATAGGATGCGTGTTGCTCAGTTCGTTTTTCAATATGTTGTCGCACCTTTTCATGCAATTTTTTTATCATGTCAGCCTTGCGTTCACCATCTAAGCTGGCATACTCATTAACAGATATAGGTACCAAATCCAAAGGACTCAATGTTTATCAATGTTTATTATTGAAATCATGTGAAATTATGACAAGCAAGCTAGTGGGAAAAATCTTGAATTCATTGTGTTTATAAAAAATGTTGTGATATTTGATTTGATATTTTACCTTTACATAGGATAAAAAGAAACATATTAGTAAAATTATTTGTATAAGATATTGTCAGTCATCTGAGTCCATTGGCTCAAGAATACAAGTATATTAGAGGCACCTTGCACCAATTCTTGTATGAGAAATTAGGTGGGGACACTCAATCTAGCAAGGTGTGTTAAGTATATGCATATTGCAATATAATATGAGACGCTAAGGCATAAGAGTTGAGGGTGAAAGGCATTTGGTTTGATTAGTGTCCTGGTGATGCACTAGTGTGCTTGTGGGCTACTAAGTGATGGCTCAAACATATTAATCTTTCCTTCTGCTAGATGATTAGATTTTCTAATGCTTTTTAGAGGGTAGTGCATGTCTCTCACCAAAGTTGGTAAGGGCTAACATATGCTCTAAGGATTGGGTACAACACTAATAGATGTTGGTGCATGGGTTACGAGCTTGAGCTGACGCAAAACTAGACCAATTGCGGGTTAGCTAACAAGTTAAGGGCTTAGGGTGCAAACCATGTCAAGTTGGCTCTCCATACACCCTAAAAATAGGAGATCATAAGTGCTAATCTCTATCAAACCATGGGAATGAGGAATGGTGGCAGAAATGGCAAGCCTTCTAGAAGTCATACCCAAGTCAATGTGTTGGCATGAACTCTATAAGAGAAGGAGAACATGGTTGGCTAAAGAAGGTGGTTAATAAGTCTTCGATGAGATGTCAAGCTTTCCTTAAGTGTGTACATGCATGTTCTTATAATAATGTGGGGCGGCACTTTCAAATATGGGAGCCCTGCAATAAATGATTGGCTTCGTAGCTAAGTCATGTCTGTCCCTAGGTAGTTAGGGGTCTCAATTACCAACACTATATAAATCTGTGTAGTGTGATAGCTAAGGGCTAAACAAAAAAGTGGAGACAAAACGCTTATGAAAGAGGCTTTGGCAGATTCTTTGTACTTTGAGTAAAGTAAAAATGGTTAAGAAGTGATTCCTAAGTGTTGTTGTGCCTTATGTGTGAGAAATTGGCTAAGACTAAGTGTGACTTTGTGCCATCACAAGGCAAAAAAGAAAAAATTAAGTGTAAGAGTTGGCCCTATGACAAGTAGTATTAGAGCACTAAGGCTCAATCTATAACTAATGGATTGGGTCTTAATGCAACTACCTAACTTTGAGTTGCCTTATGATGTCATTACTGATGTATCAAACAAGGCAATTGGTAATGTGTTGATCCAAGAAGGCAATTCCATCACTTGAAAGCTAGAAACTCAACAATGCAAAACAATGATACTTGACTCATGAGAAGGAAATGCTTGTTGTTGTACATTGCCTTTACATTTAGTGGGTCTATTTGCTGGGTACTAGAGATAAAGAACTTGCTAGAAAACTTGTTATAAGAAACCTTGAATCAAATTGTTATGCACACCTCAAAAAGTGAGGAAATAAGTGGGATTAATCAAATCAAAATTCTAAGGAAACTAAGTCCTAAACACCCCACTCTTAAGATGCCACAAAGGTTGATCTCTCCTTTGATAAATCAAGACAATTTATTCTTCCAAGAACATAAGAAAGCAAAGCAAAGCAAAACTTGTTGAGAATACCTCAATCTTATTTATTCCCATTTTACATAGTAATAATTTACAGAGTTCGTACCAATGCATAAACTTCCTTGTCATAAGTAGGATAATTTAAGGCTACCCCACTTAGCTTTTCACTAAAATAAGTAAATAGTTTGGAATCTTGCATCAAAATAGCCCCCCTATTCCTATTCTAGATCCATCTTATTCTACCTCAAAAGCTTTACCAAAGTTAGGCAAGCATAAAAAGGTGCATTAGTAAGCTTTTCTTTCAAGGTACTAAAAGCCTAATCATGCACATCATCCCACTTATCATCCCACTTAAAAACAATATTAGTTTTAACAAATTTGTTAAAAGATATAGTAATGGAACTAAAATCCTTAACAAACCTTTGATAAAAACTTGTTAAACTGTGAAAACATTTTACCTTGTTCATGTTCTTAGGTGTAGACTAATCCCTTATGGCCTTTATCTTCTCCCCATCCACACAAATACCTTGTGAACTAATAACATAGCCAAGAAATACAATGGATTCTAGGCAAAATGTACACTTTTTGAGATTAAAATATAATTGGTTCTCTCTTAACACACTAAACATAGCATATAAGTGTTTCACATGTTCATCCGAATTCTTGCCATAAACTAAAATATCATTAAAATAAACTACTACAAATTTTCCTATAAAAGTATGTAAGACATGATTCATTAACCTTATGAGTGTACTAGGTGCATTAGTCAATCTAAAAGGAATTATTAACCACTCATATAATTTGGAAATTTCCTGAAAAGCCAATCACAGGTTGTTCTCTCCATCGAAACAATAAGGCGGTTATACTCATTACTAAACTTGTTGAAGAGATAAAATATAACCAAGGTATATCTTTTTGATTAGAGGTTAAGTCGATCATTAGAAGAAGAATTAGGCCAAAAATTAGGATACATTCTAGGAAAATAAAACTTCCATGAAGAGAAGCAAATGAAAGGCTTTCATAAAAATTCTCGTAAGATCAAGAATGAAGTTTTCATTATGTAAATGCCAGATCATGAATTAGCAACTGTATCCAATCTCCAAAAAAATCCCAATTGTTTCGAACTTTCTCTGTTTATTTTTAATGGAATATTTATAGAATCTCCATAAATAGGATCAAACCTTATTCCATGGTATTTACTTCTTTCTTCTTTATATTTTCAAATCTACTCCTCCAAATTTGTAACTTGGCTTCCTTCACAACCTTGTCTCCTTCATAAATATTCTTCAATTTGTCTCAAATTTGTTTGGCTGTGTTGCACCCCATCACTTTGGCGAATTCTTTGTCTGATAAGAAGGCATATAAGGAATTTTTAGCCTTTCCATCATACTCTGAATTATTCTTATTAGTAAGTGTTATAGCACCAAATTTAGTTGTAGGAGTGAAGTCGTTGACAACAGATTCAAATACATCTAGACCAAGTAACAGTAAATATGGGAGCATTTTATTCTTCCATAATTGATAATTATCCGTCAAATATGGGAATGCCCTTACTGTTAACACTGTTTATGCTCTCCATGATATTAACCAGGAGTAGATGTAAAGATTCACAACAGTAGCAACAAATTTTATATCTAAGCAGGTAGAATGTATCAACAGAGGAACCCAAGGCTCTGATACCAGTTGATAGAGACCTTCATAGGTCTTACACTGAGAAGGGGAGAGGTGAATTAGTGTGAGATGCTTCCTTTTTACAAAGCTATCTGAATTAACTTCTGTGACATTTTAAAATGGATGATCCAATTTTATCTTGCTCCTTTAGGTGAGAATGGTCGTATGGATATCAAGGCATCACAAGCACCTATGAACACACAGAATTTTTACGTGGTTCACCCACAATGTGTGAGCTACATCCATGAAGTGATAGAATCATTCGTAGATCACATGATCCACTCTTGTTATCAAGGGATACAGCTGATGTTGTGAAAGGATCTCTCCTTAACCACTTACAATGATCCCCCAATCACTCCAAGGGTTTCCCACCCTTTTTCAAGAAGTTTCATAAAAAGAGTATTACAAAAACTCCCTTGTGATGGATTTCTCCGTGTGCACAGGCTGCTGTTGCAGTAAACTGATCTTCTCCTTCCTCACTGTTAGGCTCTGCTCAACCATTCTACCATTCTCTCCTTCTTCACTATTGGGCTTTGCTCAAGCTCTTATGGTCTCTCCTTCTTCACTATCAGTTCCACAACTTTCTCTTTGCTATCTCTTTTGGAAACAACCTTCTTGCCTTTTCTTGAGTTTGATTTTTCATAATCTGATTCCTCCTTAATCGCATGCCTCCTAAAAGATTTGGATTTGCTAGGTGATTGTAAATCATCCAACCTTACTTGTATCATCTTAAATTGCTTAATAACAACTTTCATCCAAAACCTCAAGTCGTGTTGTTCTCCTTCACTACTCATGTTTACCACTTGCAAGAAATATGCTAGTAATTGAAAGAAATTTGTTTGTTACACACTCCTTCATGTGTTTAGATTGTTATCACTTGATCTTACTACTCTTGCTTTTTCAACACAAGCCAACCTCTTTATGTTCTTAAAAGACTCAAGATCAACAAATTATAAGGAGCAATCTGTCAAATGGTGAAAAATCTCAAAATCAAAACTTTTAAAGAAAAAAAATTAAAGATAACATTTTTCGACTTTGAAAGAAAAAACAAATTAGATTTGTGACCTTATAATAGTACACAACAAGTTGAAAGAATCAAAATGCACTCCTCAACTCAAACACAACTTCCACATCTTCCTTATTTTTCATTTTTTACTCAAATTTTTTATTTTACTTTTGTTCAACTTTTTTCTAATCAAATCAATCATCTACAAAATTAACACAACTTTACGAGTAAGAAGCTTATTAGAACCAACAAGAAGAACTAAGTAAAGAAACACAAGGAATGAATAAGGCACAAAGAAAAGTACCAAACAAAGATAGATAAAGGATACATAACTTGTTTCTTAAACCAAAACTCTAATACCAAACAAAGATAGAACTTGTTAGGCAACTTGCCATAAGAATACTTTAATCAAAATGTTATATATACCTCAAAAAGCTAGGAAACAAGTGGGGTTGATTAGATCAAAACCCTAAGGAAACTAAATCCTTAAGCCTCAATCTTAAAACACCACAAAGTTAAGACAATGTAGTCTTCTTTCAAGAACACAAGAAAGCAAAGCAAAGCTTGCTGAGAATATCTCAATCTTATTTATTCCGATTTTACATAGTTGTAACCTTTATATGGGCATGTAAATATCACAATCTTATAAGGAAAAGGTGTTCTTAACATACCTATGTAATAAAAACCTTAATTACAAGAGATCCCTTTAATTAAGGAATATAAATCTGCCTTCATGTAAGAATCCTTAAAAAGACTACAACTAATGATAGTTAAGCATAAAAGTCAAAGTAAAAACCCTAACTAATTATTAAGACTCAACTAAACTTACAAGCCTAAATAAACCTAAGAAGTTAAGCCATTTTACATGTAATTCGTCCTTAACTTAAAATTAAGCAACCCAAAACAAAAATAGGCCCTTTAATACAACTTAGCATGTGGATCAAGCCTCTCATTAACTTATTCATGCAGCTTGGACTTATATCATGGGTTCTTAGCCTTGTTCTTTAAGTTCCAAGTCCTGTCCATCATCTCACACATAAAGATAAGTGATTATCCATGGTGCAGCATTGAAAACTATTAGAATAACATTAGAATATCCTAGAGCAATCTCTTTGTCATGCCTTGTAAAGCCTCTTTTATCCTCTTTCTCCTTGCCTTAATCATTTGATGAGAATCGTAGAGATGATGGGTGGAAGGCTTCAATGGATGCAAAAGGTCTATTGCACATTCCAGAAGGCCCAATAACACAAGCTAGAGCCAAAAAGATTAAAGAAACACTAAATGGGTTGATTGAGGACATTCAAGCCAACTAAGCTTCAAATGGTGCAAATTCAAGTTTGACAAAGAGTCCAGGCCTAATTAATATAATTGGAATACTTAATGGGTCAAAAATAAGTAATAGCATTCACTCCTAAATATTTAGGAATTCCTCCAAAATAAGGATTTGTCCTAAGTAGGAATTTGTGCCTCTTTAGGATTGCTATCTTAGCCTATAAATAGGCACCCCTTGTAAGCTCTGAAAAATCAAACAACTTTGAGTGAAATAGAAAGCAAAGGTTTTTCTCCCTTGGTTCTTTTGAGGACTAAAGAACCTATCAAGAGGTACTTCTTCTTGTGGCATTCCAATCAACTTATTACTCCCAATTCCATTCTTTTCTAGAGTGTGGCGTCCATATCCTTCTTAAATACCCTAGGTTCGTTTCCTTCAAATGGTGGGTCTAGGGTTTGTGTTATTAAACTCTGGTTTAGTTTTCTTGGTTGTTCTATGATTCCGTGTGTGCGTTGGGTCCCTAAGCCATGTCTTTTTGGGGTTTTCTGCATCATCATTGGACCACCGAATCCTTGCAAAGGATCTTAGGAATACTTGCTTTGTTGCACTTGATCAGCACCTTGTTCTCCATCAACCAAGTTCTTAGTACGCATTGATAACATGACAAAGGCATTCTTCCAAACTCAAAAAAAGCTATTCATGAGGCAAACGCAATGGCAAGAGTTCTTGATAAAGTATGATTTTGTGTGAGAACAGAAGTCAGAAAGGCAAAATCAACTAGATACCTTCAGTCATTGAGAAGTGTAAGAAGTTGTTACTGCCCTCACAAAAGTGCAAGTGACTTGCTGGACAGAATGAAAGTACAAGCCCCACATGATAGGGTGGGCCACTAAATTATTTTATAAACGAGTGGTTAAATATTTTAGGTTGCTTGAAGATATAGTGAGTAATCTAAATCCTTGCTTTATAAGCAAGTCTTAGACAACTTTATTCAACATGATAGGTTTCAAATTGAAGTTTTCCACTACCAATCATCCTCAAATTGATGACCAAATTAAGTGAATCAATGGCTTGTTGGAGGAATATCTTCACCATTACATGATGACTAGCCAACAAACTTGGTTAAAGTGTTGAATTTGGCCCAATTTTGCTACATTCTGCATCAATCATCTTTGATAGGTATCACCACCTTTAAGTTGGCTATAAGGCATCAGCCCCTTACTCCTAATGAAATTGCAATGACAAAAACTCAAGGGAATTGTTCGACTACCTACCAATATGTTCATTTAAAATAGGAGAAGTCGGATGGAGCTCAAGACAGCTTAAACAAAGCAAAGACACATAAAAATGTATGCTGGGAAGGGAAGGAGGGATTTGGAGGCAAAGTATTGTTGAAATTGACTTCCCAAATATGTGGAAAAATATCAATAGTAAAATGGTGCATCGGACACTAATACCCTACTGGTCCTTTTGTGGTAACAAAGAAGGTTGGTAACATTACCTATTGGCTACAACTACCAAAAAGGATGAAGGTACATCCAACCTTCCATATGAGATTCTTGAAACCTTTTCATGAGGAGGTAGGTGATAAGCCTCCAACGCAACGTCAAATGCAGCAACTAGTGCTTTCTTTACAACCAAAACACCACTAGCAATCTGAATCAACTCACCATTTTTGGCAGCGCAAGGTGGGGCTGACAGCATCCTGATTTCGGCTCTGCTTTCTCTCCTCATTCTCCTCACCATTTTTGGCAGTGTTGGTGGAAACCAACACTGCCTTCCTTAACCCTTGAATAAATCAGCTAATAACACTCTGTAAATGCAGCAAACACATCTCAAAGGTACTCATAACATCAAATCAACAAAGACAAATATATGAGATGCTGTTGACAACAAATCCAACATTACCCATCAAAGATGGGCTCAACAATCTGCCCCTTTGAATTTGTTGGCAATACATTAAATCCATAAATCAGTAATTAAGCACAAGCAGTAGTGTCAATGAAAAGAAAGACCTCCACTTTTGACATTCACAACTCCCCTTGAAGCATAAGTCTCCCTTTTTGCATGTGGGTCTGATACCAATTGGAAACAACCTTAATTTTTAACTCCCCCTTTTTTTTGCTTCTCACACTTGATAATTTCTCCCCTTTTATATGATTTTTCCATTTGGATTTATCAAGTTACTCCCTCTTTTGATCAGTATATACTCTCTATGAATTTATACAAAATATCTCCCCCTTTGACAACAAATGCAAAGAATAATAGAAGAAGAAAGGTGAAAGGGGGTTAGAGGCATACTTTGAAACCTAGCACAAAGTGTTACAGTAAAAACAAGATCATGCCTTGTTTCTTACAACCTCACCATTTTCATTGAGCTTATTTGCGAACACCCATTTGGTTCCAATGATGTTTTTCCCTTTAGGTCTTGGAGCTTACACCAAGTGTTTTTCTTTTCAAATTGATCAAGCTCTTCATTCATAGCACACACACTCATTCCTTGTGCTTTAATGCTTCTTCCACTAACTAGGGTTCAACTTTAGAGATCAATGAGGTTTGTTCACCACCTTTTAGCCTTCTTTTAGTCTACACAGAATCCTCTTTGCTGCAAATAATGTTTTTAGCCTCAGCTTCAGCTCTAACTCATCTGTGAGTTTGGGAATGTCTTGATTCATTTTCTTCATCACCTGTAATTTGAGAATCAATGTCTTCCTCATGCTGAACAACCTCTAATTTCAACATTTCTACACCAATTTCAGTAGCACCAACACCTTAATCTTTAAGGCACCATCATTGCCAAATGTGACTGACCCTCTAATATATGTTTCTACTTCTTTCAACACCTTGGAGTCTCCTATCATGTATAAAGAGCAGTTACTATCAAGAATCCATGACTTTTCTTTCTTGAAAGCTTTTAAGGCTACTTCCACAACCATAGCCATTTCCCTTCTTCTTCTTCCTCTTTCGCCAAATGTAGGAGCATATGCAGGTGTTCTCCTTTGCTTTCTCTGACCTGGCAACAATGTCAAACATTTCTCAGCAATATGTCCAGTTTTTTCACATCTTTCACAGATTTCATCCAATACATAAAATTTGTTTTTTAGTGGAATTTGGCTTCTTTTTACTTAAGGTTGTCTCCTTTCTTGAGAGAGTCTCCCCCAAGACTCTTGCCTCACATTCCTTTTTATTATAGGCCCATTACTCCAGCACACATTAGCCTTGTACTTATACTTACTACAGTACCAGCAAAATCCTTCAAATATGAATTTTCTTCTTTCACCAAGTTCATATCTCCTATCTTCAGCTCCTATTATAGCAACCTTCTTTCTGTCTTTAACAACCTATCTCCTTTGGATAAGAGTTTTCATCACATCTTTCCTAACCCATTTTAGCTTGGGTTGGTTTCCCTTCTCCATAACATCAATCTTCTTTATTTGCTCAGGTACTCATCCAACTTTATTTGAGAACGTTTGTATGAATATCAAGCAAGTACAAGCACCTGAAAACACACAAATTTTTTATGTGGCTCACCCACAATATGTGAACTACATCCACGGTGTGATGAGATCTCTCCTAGATCACATGTTCCACTCTTGCTATCAAGGGATACAGATGATATAATGGAAGGATCTCTCCTTAACCATTGTGGAAGGATCACTCCTTAACCATTTACAATGATCTCCTAATCACCCCAAGGGTTTCCCACCCTTTTTCAAAGAATTACATAAAAGGTTTATAACAAGAACCCCCCCTGAGAAGGATCTTTCCATGTGCACAGGTTACTGTGGTAGACAACTGATCTGCCCCTTTCTTTCTGCTATTTTCTCTTCTGCAAGTTCTCTGGTCTCTACTGTTCTGCTTAAGCTTTCTGTTGTTCTCTCCTTCCTCACTACCAGTCTCTTCTTAAGCTTTTTGCTGCTCTCTCCTTACTCACTGCTGGTCTCTGCTCAAGCTTTCTATCGTTCTCACCTTTTCTCACTACCAGTCTTTGTCCTATCTCCTTCTGTGTTTCACAGCTTTCTCTTTGCCTCTGCTAGTCTCAACTATTTGCCAATTCTAAACTTTCAGCCACTCACACTTTCTGTCGGTTCTAAACTCTTAACCTCTGCTAGTCTCAACTTTCTGCCTCTATTGGGTTCTCCTCTTCTCTTTGCCATGCTCACAGCTCTCTCACTACCATTCACTCTTTTGTTGTCTACCTCTGCTGGTTTTCTTTTGCACTCTCTCTGCCGTTCACATCTTTGTCACTGCTGTTCACTCTTCTGCTCTTTACCTCTATTGGTTTTCTTTTGCACTCACTTGGCCTTTTTTCTTCTACTCTCCCTTGGTAGTTTTTCTCCTGCTCTCTCTTGGCAGTTTCTCTCTTTTCTGCTCTATTCTGCAGCTCTCTTTTTTTGTTTCTCTATAGCTCTCTCTCTTGACTACCTTTTAGCACCGTTCCCTATTTAAGGGATTGAAAATGTTTTGGAGAATGTTACTAAAAGTGCTTTTTGCATTTAACCCTAACTTTTATGTAAGCAATTTATTTGTTTAGTGGAAATTAGCAATTGATTCTTATCACTCTTCCTTCTTCTATCTAATGGTATGGTGAATCAAACTAGTTTTATCTTGTTTATGGTGAATTTCTTATCAAACAAAGAGTTACTAGTTTTTCTTTCTATTTTGTTTCTTTTTCTCAAATCAAATCTACCTTAGACAAAACAATTGTCATTTTAAATTTCCCTAAATACAAATACAAGTAGGTTTGATTCTTGAGCACATAAATATTCATGCTCAACTTTAGATTTATTGCAACAAACACACTAATCCATCTTTATAGTCTGAATCTATTGAACTCTATCAAATGTAGGTGTCATTGATCAATTGATTTCTCATCAATTTTGGAACAATGAAACTATCACTTCACTTTATGCTAATAAGGTTTTTCCTTCTATTGTAAGGAATTATTCATGCACACAAAGAAAAAGTCAAGAAATTAATTTTATGTTTGCAACCAACATCAAATTTGTTGTGACAAGCACACTAATACACCATTGATTTTAATTAACTTTTCTTACAAGGTTGGAAAGGTTTATATCTTGAAATGTGAGACTATCACACCATTTCTTGTAAACAATGCTTATTTTTTTTTTTTTTTGGTTTTAAGCAGTCCTTCACACAAAATGACTAGGAAATTTACTTTTGTATCTATATCAAACATTTCATTCATTACAATGAGCACTTCAATACAACTTCAGCAATCTAAATCCAATGATGTTTATCAAAGATAGGATTCATTAATCTTGAATACCTTTTCTAAACCCATTTAATTTTGTCAATGAAAAGGGCTATTGGTTGGTCTTGGTTAGTTTGTCTTGCAAAGTTTGAATGCTTCATTGTTTGAAAGATAAGGCTATCACTTCAATTCTTCCAAATAATGCCTTTTCTTTCTTTAGAAAGAGTCATTAACACAAAATGATTATGAAATTAATTTTTGCATTTACAATAATAATTAAATTCATTATGATAATCATGTTAATAGAATGATTGTGATAAATAGCTTCTATCTTCCTTCTTCCAAGATTTTTTAAATAAGATAAAGTATGCATAGAAATGAATTCCCAAGAATAACATCTTGAGGCAATTTTTTAACCATAATGAAGGGACTTTGTATGCATACTCCTTCATTGCATATAGCCATATCAAATAGCTTGTATACAATAAGAAGCATGCTTAATAGCCTCAACTTATAAGATAGAGACCTTTAGGTTGGAATCTAATGTTAACACTATTAAACAATAGAATAATTATACCAACTTAAGTCTTCAATTAGTGCGTAAGCAACTGACTAGAATTGAGGAAAAGCTCAAAAGAGAAAGACAAATGGTTATTTACCTGATGCTTCAACCTCAAGTTAAATCTAAGATTGAAAAAAGGGTTTTATAGAAACCTTTATTATCAAAAAAAAAAAAACTACGATATTTCAAATTACATTAAAGGGTCTGTTTTTGTTTTAAGTTACTAGATTTTAAGGCCGAATATACATGTAAAAAGACTTAACTTTTTTGGGTTTATTTGGGCTTATAGGTTTGGCTGAGTCTTGACACATTAGTTAGGGTTTTTACTTTGACTTTTATGCCTAATATCATTAGTTATAGTCTTTCAAGGATTCCTCTATCAAGGCATATTTGTATTCCTTAATTAAAGGGATCCCTTGTAATTAAGGTCTTTCCTATGTAGATATGATAAAAAAAAAAAACTTTTTCTTGATAGGATTGTAATGTTTATATGCTTATATAAAGGTTACAACTATGTAAAATGAGAATTAATAATATTGAGGTATTTTTAGCAAGTTTTGCTTTGATTTCCCATGTTCTTGGAAGAATACATTATCATGACTTATCAAAGTAGTGATCAACCCTTGTGATGGCTTCAGATTAAGGCTTTTAGGTTTTTGATCTAATCAATTCAACTTATTTCCTAACTTTCTGGGATGTGCATAACAATTTGATTCAAGGGTTCCTAGGGCAAGTTGCTTAGTAGGTTCTTTATCAAATAGAGAGTTTACTTAATAACTCTTCCATGAGAGGTAAAGGCTGTTTAGGAATAGTTTTATGAGAAAAACAATTACGTCACAGATAAAATCTTGATCAATTTAAGATGTCCCAATTAATCCCACTTTAAGTGGTATAAGGATGTATTCTTTTCAAGAGTCTTTACTTGGGAAGATAGTCAAAATGATTTTTGGAAAGAAAAATTTATTTTTGAGTTACCTACTATATTTTTTGAAGCATCAAAATAAGGTTTAAATCCTATCATCAAGGGATCATTATGTATTATCAATATACCTAAGGTGAGTTAGCAGCTAAAGTGGTTGCAAAAGGTGTAAAACTATGTAATAACATAAAGTTACATCAATAATTACAAAAGGAAAAACCTCAAGGCAAAACGGCCTTGTGAGATTTTTGTGAACAGATAAGTTATCCATCCATTTGTTATCCTTAGAGAGAGAACAAGAAAAGGATACCTTTTAGAAGAAAGCCATTAGACGCTTTTTATCAAAAGTAGAAGAAAAGAAAAATTTTGGGTTATTTACCTAGAGAAAAAGAAAAGGGACAAGGTAAACTTGTAAAGAAAAATCAAAAGGCAGTCATTTATTTTAAGTAAAAAGGATTGGACATTTCTTCAATCAATGTTCTATAACTAAAAAGTTGCAAGCATTATCTATTGATGAGGTGCTTAAAAAATCTTCGATGCATATCTTCTTGTCTAATGACTTATATAAAGAAGATATAGAGATTGATGTAGTTAATTACCATGTGAAAGCTAACTTTGATAGCTCTGATGAAAATTCAGACTCTAATAAAGAAGCTAATTATTATAAAATTTTATGCAAAAGTAAGGGCTTATTAGTCCTAGAAAAAGAAGAAAATATGATACTAGATCTTATTGATAAAATTTCAGATCCAAAAGAAAAGTGAAGGTAGCTAGAAATCTATTTGCATTTGATTAAGAATTAGCAAGATAGGAAAACAACTAAGCCTAATTAGAGTTATAGCCTTGATACTATTATTCAAGGGATAAAAGGAAGGCAATCTCTTAATAGGAACCCCTTTTATCCAAGAGCTTAAGTTTGAGGTTGAAGAACTCAAACGAGAACTCAAGAAATTAAGAAGTCAAGTGAGAACTCAAGAAATTAATAACACAAACCCTAGACCCACTATTCAAAGGAACACGAACTTAGGGTATTTAAAAAGGATATGGATGCTACACTCCAGAAAAGAAAGGAATTGAGAGTGATAAGTCGATTGAAACACCTATTTCACTCAATACTTATTCTTTTATTGTAAGGAGTCCTTTACGCAAAATAAATATGAAATCTACTTTTGTGTCTACATCAAACATTTGATTTATTACAACATTCACATCAATATACCTTTGGTAATGTAAATCCAATAAAGTTTATCAAACATAAGATTTATTGGTCTCCATTAGCTTTTCTAAATCCATTTAATTCTATCAAAGAACAGGGTTATTGATTAACCTTGGTTATCTTGTCTTGCAAAGTTTGAATGCTTTATTGTCTAAAAAATGAGACTATCACTTCAATTCTTCTTGACAATGCCTTTTATTTCATTACTAAGAGTCATTAATACAAAGTAATCATGTAATTAACTTTTTTGTTTACAACAAACATTACATTTATTTCAATAATCATGTTAATAAAATGATTGTGATAAATAGCTTCTATTTTCCTTCTTCAAAACTTTTTTTGAGGAAATTTTTTAGACATAATGAAGGGAATTTGTAAACATATCAAGCTTACTTTTATTAGCAATATTTAACATTTTTGTTGTTTTTAAAAGTATTTTGAAGGTATTATTCCTTCATTAATACAATGTTAGCACCTAAATCAATAAGGGATGTGGTAGAAAATATTTATTCTTTATTGACTATAATGGTCACTTTTGAGTGTCATTCATGGGTAATAACCCAGTCAATAAGATTAACAAATTATACTTTTTTCTTTTTTCCGTTAAGGAAGTTTCTAAAACATTTACCTTAGTAGTAGGCATAGTTTCAAGGATAACAATCCTTTCTTTTAACTCTTTTAATTCTCTTTTAAATTCCTTAATTTATACTTTAAGATCTTGTATAGAGGAGGCTTTTGGTAGAGTAAAGGAACTTTGTACTCTACCTTTTACTCTTCTTTACACAAAAGCAAATTCCTTAATATGAGGAATCTTTGCTTATATGGTTCCTAGAAATCTTGCACAATATCATCTAATGCCTTGGATTCCTTTTGCCCACTACATTCTAGTTTGTCGTTTTTAGTCTTTACTAAAGTTACCATCATTTATAACAACTTTCTTTAAGGACTAAATTCATGACTTTTTTAAACATTTGTTCTAGTATTTTTAGGGCCCAAGGTGCCAACTTTTGAGTGTTTAGTCCAAATCTATGACCCCTTTTATTGTATAAACTTTGTCATTAAAGAAGCCAAACCTTTCCCACTAATAGATATTTTTCCTCCTTATTAGCCAAGGTACATTGGGTAATTTTTTCTCCCAAAATGTCTATTTATTTAGTTGTGATGTGGTAATTCCATCTTACAATCAACCCATAGAATATGGAACCAAGCAACAAAGATTAAGGTTTTGTTTGTGACTTCATTGTTTTTCTCATAAAACTATTCATTGTTTTTCTCATTGAAGAGTTATTGGGTAAACTCTCCATTTGATAAAGAACCTACTAAGTGACCTGCATTAAGAACAATTGAATCAAATTGTTATGCGCACCCTAAAAAGTTAGGAAACAAGTTAGATTGATCAGATCAGAACTCTATGGAAACTATGTCCTAAAGGCTCTAATATTAAGACACCATGATAAAGAAACCCACTAAGTGATTGGCCCTAGGAACCCTTGAATCAATTAGTTATGCACGCCCCAGAAAGCTAGGAAACAAGTTGGGTTGATCATATCAAAACCCTAAGGAATCTAAGTCCTAAAAGCCCCAATCTTAAGATGCCACAAAAGTTGATCACTCCTTTGATATGTCATAACAATGTATTCTTCCAAGAACACAAGAAAGCAGAGCAAAGCTTGCTGAAAAAAATACCTCGATCTTATTGATTCCATTTTACATAGTTGTAACCTTTATATAGACATGTAAATATTACAATCTTATAATGAAAAAGTGTTTTTTAACATATCTATATAGGAAAACCTTAATTACAAGTAATCCTTTTAATTAAGGAATACAATTCTACCTTACTTAGGAATCCTAAATCTGCCTTAATTAGTAATCTTAAATCTGCCTTGATTAAGAATCCTAAATCTACCTTGATTAGCAATTCTAAAAAATGACTGCCACTAATGATATAAAGTTAAAGTAAAAACCTAACTAATGCATCAAGACTTAGCTGAACCTACAAATAAACACAAGAAGTTAAGCCTTTTTTTATATGTCATTCAGCCTTAACTTCAAATTCAGCAACCCAACACAAAATCAGGCCCATTAATACAACCTAGCATGCAATTGAGCCTTTCCTTAACTTAGTCATGCAACCTAGACTTATATCATGGGATCCAAATTTTATTTTTTAAGTTTTAAGTCTTGTCCATCATCTTGCACACAAAGATAAGTGATTATCCTTGGTGTAGCATTGAAAACTTTTAGAACAATCTTGGAATCTTTTAGAGCACCCTCTTTGTCATGCAACTTCATGATTAACCTTTATAAAGCCTCCTTCATCCTCTTTATCCTTGTCGTAGTCATTGGACCACCGATTCCTTGCAAAGGATCTAGAGAATATCTGCTTTGTTACACTTGAATAGCATCTTGTTCTCCATCATGCAACAAAGGCTGATCACTCCTTTGATAAGTCAAGATAATGTATTCTTCAAAGAACACATGAAAGCAAAGCTTGTTGGAAATACCTCAATATTATTCATTCCCGTTTGACGTAGTTATAGCCTTTATATAGGCATGTAAACATCACAATCCTATAAGGAAAAGGTATTTCTTAACATACCTATATAAGAAAGACCTTAATTTTAAGGGATCCTTTTAATTAAGGAATACAAATTTGTCTTGATGTAGGAATCCTTAAAAGACTATAACTAATGATTACTAGGCATAAATGTCAAAGTAAAAACCCTAGCTAATGTATCAAGACTTGGCTAAACCTACAAGCGTAAATAAATCCAAGAAATTAAAGCCTTTTTGCATGTATATTCAGTCTTAACTTAAAATCTAGCAACTTAAAACAAAAACAGGCCTTTTAATACAATTAAGCATGCGGATTGAGCATTTCCCTAGCTTGGTCATGCAACTTGGACTTATATCATGGGTTCCAAGTTTTGTTCTTCATGTTCTAAGCCTTGTCTATCATCTTGCATATAAAAATACGTGATTATCCCCAGCATAACATTGGAAACTTTTAGAACAACATTAAAATCTTCTAAAGCAGCCTTTTTGTCATGCATCTTCATGATTAAGCCTTATAGAGCCTCTTTCATTCTCTTTGTCCTTGTCTTAGTAATTGAACCACTAATTCCTTCCAAACAATCTTGGGAATAATTGCTTTGGAACCAGTTTTTAAATAAGTTTGGAAACCTTGTAGTAGCATCAAGGAATCTATCTAGATAAACAGACTAAATTTTCTTTGCCTATTTTCATAAAATAAGCAAAGAAACATGCTTCTATATAGTCAAATAATTAAAGGTTATAACCTTCCACCATTCTTTTAATTCTTTGTAGGAGAGAACCTCATTGCCATTTGTCAAGGTAAATAACCTTTTTTATTTTGAACTTGGCATAAGCTTAATCTTTAGTTCCATGATAAATCACTTCTCTTTTAATGGGTTCTATTACCACCAACTTGTTTCAATTAAAATTTGTTAATAGTAATGGTGATTTTTCATGGTGGTAAGTGGATACTTTCTTTAAGATAAAAGTCTCATAATATAAAGCTGAAGCTATGACAAATGCTATTATATAACAAAGAAACTATACTGATCTTTATCTTCAATTAGTTGGTAAGACAACTAACAAAAATTGAAGAAAAGGTTAAAAAGGTGGCTAAACAAACGGATGTTACCCCTAAAACTTTGGTTAAACTAGAAATTGAAAGAGGGTTTCATTACTTAGGTAGTTTTAAAATTTCTCTTTTCCTTAATCGTTTTTTAATTAACGCAATTTTTCTATATTGAGATAGTGTTATAAATTTGAAACTAATAAGTTTTCGATCAATTTTTGTATATTCTTTAGAAGTTTACTTTTTTAGGTACAATATAACATATGCTAAAAAGGATTCCTAAGAATTACACTTTGAGATGAATTTTTAACCATTACAAAGAAATTTTGCAAGCATGTTCCTTCATTACAAATGGCTGCCTTACATATATCTTATAATAAGTTTACTTTTATCTGTAATATTTAACACTTTAATTGTTTTTGAAAAGTGTTTAGAAGGTACTAATTTTTCATTAATACAATTTATATTTGCTTCTAAATCAATATGAATCATAGTAGAAAATATATATTCACTATTGATAATAGTTATTAATTTTGTATGCTATTTATGTGTCATAATCCTACCCATAAGGTCAAAAAATTGAAAATTTTCTATTTATTCTTCCTTTAAGGAAGTTTTTGGAGCTATTTCTTTCCCAATAGACATATCTTCAAGGATAATAATCCTTTCTTTCAAATTTTTTAATTCTTTTTAAAGCTCCTTAATTTTTGTCTTTAATTCTTATATAGAAGGTTCTTTATTCAAGATGAACAACTTCTAATTTCCCCCTTTAAATCTTTGAATAACTTTTTCTACATTATAACATTCTTCAAGACTAACTAATTTCCCTACTTTTATTTTTTAACTATTCCTTTTTACCATTTGGATTTTAAATTTTGTCTATAAGATCCAATATCATATCAAATTCTTTAGTTAGAACTAATAAGTCTTGCCTTTTACATAAAGTCTTATAATAAACACATTGCCTTTGACAACTTAATTCTGAGTTAGAATCAAAGTCACTTGAGCTTTCTTCATTTATTGCATCAATTTCTATATCTTCCTTATTAGTATCACTATCTAATAAGAAAATGTGTTTGATATCTGTTTAAGAGCTTCATCAATCAATAATTCTTGGATTTTTTTTTCTATGTTCAGCATTTGTTAGAATAATACCTGATGTGTCCCACATCGGTTACTGAGGGGGTCTTTGGGCTATTTATAAGGGTTGGGTCAACCCTCCATTCTTAAGCTAGCTTTTGTGGTGGAGTTACGGTTCAATTCCTTATCAGGTGGTATCAGAGCCAAACCTCAGAGGGTCGGTGGGCACATGTACAAAGGTTCCCTGCCACCGTGCCGATCACCGACTGAGGCAGCACGGGGACGTGCAATTTAAAGGGGTCGGGAATGATATGTCCCACATCAGTTACTGAGGGGGTCTTTGGGCTATTTATAAGGGTTGGGTCAACCCTCCATTCTTGAGCTAGCTTTTGTGGTGGAGTTAGGGTTCAATTCCTTATCAATACCTCACTTTGCCACATTTGTAGCAAACAATAGCCTTCTTTTTCCTTTTTACTATCTTTCTTAGTCATGCTTTTCTTTTCCTTCATATAAGAAGGTTCTTTTATCCTTTTAATGTACCAAAAATTCTTTTTTTTAAGGAAATTTTATGGGTGGATAACCCATTTGTTCATAAAATTCTCATAAGGCTCTCTTTCTTTGAGTTTCTTTCATTCTGTAATTATTGATACAACTTTATTTCATTGCAGAGTTTAAGTCCTTCAACAATTACTTTGGTTACCAACTCACCATAAGTACAATTATTATACCTAATTATTCTAGAATGATATGTTTTAAGCCTTATTTTTACTTTTTCTACAAATAAGATAGGTAACCCTAAAGTAAATTTTTCTTTACAAAACTTACTCTAACTATTTTCTCTAGTAAATACTTTCAAAAAGAACACATCTCTATACCACTTGAAATGAGCTGAGTCAAGACATCTTAAATTAATAAGTCACTCATAATTTTTATCTAATAATAAGGTGGCTGTTTCAATAATATAATTAGTTATGGTATAAATCAAAGTATTTGCGCAGTCTAATAATTGTATTCCTTCTTCTGTTTTTTTTTTTTGATAAATAAAAATCCCACCAACCTTTAGACTGGCCTATAAATCCTTTAGTGATAATTTTTGCAATTTGATTTTCATACATGCCATATAGATCCCATTCTACCAAACTAAAACCATCATATTGAATACAATTATATACATGTTATTCATTTATTAAAAGGTCTACTAGCATTAGTCTAGGATGATATAATTTTATTGGTGCCTTATAAAAGTTCATTTTGTTCACTTGATAAGGTAATAAGTCATTACATTTACAAAGAGCTTTATAATGGTCAATCATATTGACCTTGATTATCTTTAGGGTTTGCTCTATTCAGATTCCTATAGTTTGTGCACATACATGCCTTACCATCATTTTTTGATACAGGTATGATGTTGACTACCCATTTTGGGTAATTTGTTGCTTGAAGAAAACCTATGTCCAATTGTTTTTTGACTTCAATAATTTTTAACAAGACTTAGGCTTCATTCTTTTGAGCTTCTACCATACAAGTTTACACTATGGTCTTAATGGGAGTTTATGCACCATTATATCTATTTTTAAGCTTAAAATATCATAGTATGAACAAGTGAATAGATCTAAGTATTTCTTAAGCAATAAACCATGCTCTACCTCCTTTCTGGGGGAAGTCTTGCGTTGCTTTTGACTTCTCACAGATTTTCTACTACAATGCTCAAATTAACTAGTTTGACTAGCTTTTTTTCAACTATGGATTGCCTTCCTTCTTATTCAATCAAGCATTGGATGTCTAGCAAGATCTTCTCACCTAAAAAGTCATTTAGGGCTAACATGTTGAGGATACTTTTGGATTTTGTTTCAGGGCAAACATTAGTTGAACTATTGATCTTGTTTATAAACATCTTAAACAATAGATAAAAGGCTAAAGAAATGAACAGTCATTGTTAGAATGGATGATAAAAGTAAGAACTTAGATGATAATTGAAATAATAGGATTAGAATTTCAAGTGCAATTGACATAAACATATGTTACTAGTTGACATATCATAAAGGATTACCCATTTTATTACATAGCTAACTTTGAATGTCATAGGCATTAACAAGTAGGGGAATTAAATTGCATTACTTTGTAAGAGACTCAAGTGATTGTGAAATCTCCCAAGTTTGCTAATTGCCCGTAAAGGTGTTAGGGTCACATGGCTAAATCAATCGAATTTGAGATCATATGGATTATCAATGTGCCAAGTTCAATAATGACTTTGGCTAACTGATTACATTCATTATTAGTTTGATTAATGAACTAGGGGAAACCATAAGCTAACTTACCTCATCTTCTAGGTATCTCTGGTTAACATTGCCTTGTCTAGGTTGATATTTGATCCTAGAATAGCCTTGTTGCCCACTATGTTGTAAAGTGATACCCTAGAGATGTTTTCCAATTCCTTTGCCTAGGTGATAGCTATTTTTCATCATTACCTTGGCTACTCTAAGTAGCACTATAGATGGTTAGGGTGGTGTCTCGAGGAACTACTCTAAGCAAGAAGTCACATTTGCAATCTCAAAGGGCTGAAATGTGTATTCTAATGCTTCTAAGTTGCCTCAATAAAAGGCATTCTTGGGGTTCTAGAGATAAGTATATCATATTTTTCTTAAACTATACTCTCCTTGGTGGCTAACTTCTTTACCTTGGCCGGTCACTCTCTCCTTTAGTGGCTACCTTTCTCTTTGCCGCTTAACCTCTCTTTGGCTGATTGCACACCCTTTGTGGCTCAACCTGATGCGGAAAACCCCAAAAAGACGTGGCTTAGGGACCCAACGCACACAAGGAATCAAAGAACAACCAAGAAAGCTAAACCAAAGTTTAATATCACAAACCCTAGACCCACACTTCGAAGGAACATGAACCTAGGGTATTTAAGAAGGATATGGATGCCACACTCCAGAAAAGAAAGGAATTGGGAGTGATAAATCGATTGGAACGCCACAAGAAGAAGTACCTCTTGATAAGTTCTTTAGTCCTTAAAAGAACTGAGGGAGAAAAACCCTTGCTTTCTATTTCACTCAAAGTTGTCTTTTTCCAAAGCTTACAAGGGGTGTCTATTTATAGGCTAAGATAGCAATCCTAAAGAGATACAAATTCCTACTTAGGACAAATCCTTATTTTGGAGAAACTCCTAACTATGGACAAATTCCAACATAGACAATAAACTCCTATTTAGGAGTGAATGCTTTTACTTAGTCTGACCACTAAGTATTCCAATTACATTAATTAGGTCTGGACTCTTTGTCAAACTTAAATTCGCACAATTTGAAGATTGGTTGGCTTGAATGTTCTCAATCAGCCCATTTAGTGTTTCTTCAATCGTTTTGGCTCTAACTTGTGTTATTGGGCCTTCTGGGATGTGCAATAGACCTCTTGCATCCATTGAAGGATGTGCGATGGACCTCTTGCATCCATTGAAGCCTTCCATCCATAATCTCTACGGTTCTCATCACAACCTCTCTTTGCTGTTCTCTCTCAAAATTCTGCAGCACACACATGCATCTTGAAGGATACATGGTGGTATTTATAAAGCCTTGAGATTAGTGTTACACACTCATTAACGACCAACATTGATTCCTAAAGGTTACTCTACAATCAATGACCAGATTTGATTCCTAAAATTTAGGGTCAATGGTCAACATTGACTTCCTAAAGTTTAGGGTTGATAGTCAACATTGACTCATCAACTTCAAGGTTGACTTGCCATCAATGGTTTTGTTCAATGACCTCTCTGCATCTCAACGACATTCATAACATCAAATCAACACAAATAACTATGTGAGATGGTGTTGATAACAAATCCAACATTAGCCATCAAAAACGGGCTCAACAATAATAATTATCAGCCCAATCAGCATATGTAAATTAAGCTGTCCATTTCTATCATAAAACAACCCATAATTTGTTGTGCCCTTAACATATCTCAAGATTCTTTTGGCAACCACGAGGCAAGATTCCTTGGGCTCACTTAAAAATCTAACACAAAGAGTTATAGCAAAAACAAGATCAGACCTTGATGTTATCAAATATAGTAAACTTCTAATCAACTTTATACATTCCTTCTGATAAACCATTTTGCCTTCTTTATCTTTGCTCAATTTTGTTTCAATAGCGATGGCAGTGCTTACTTCTTTAGAGTTCTCCATCTTAAACCTTTTTAACAACTCATAAGCATGTTTTTCTTGGGAGAGGAAAATTCCAACCATGTTTTGCAAAACTTGTAGCCCTAAGAAGAATTTCATTTCACCTAGCAGAGACATCTCAAACTTCTTCTTCATCTGATCAGCAAAAGCAATGCAAAGGGCCTTCTTTTCAGCAGCAAAAATTATCTCATCAACATAAAGCACAACAAGTTGTTATCCACATTCCCTTTTCTAAATTTCATATCTTTAAGACAAGTATCTAGGTTAGAATACCATGCTCTTGGAACTTGCTTTAAGCTGTTTAAAACCTTTTTCAATTTGCACACATTTGAACCATCATGATCAAGTAGAAAACCATTAGGCTGTTCAATAAATACCTATACCTCAAGCTCTTCATTAAAAAATGTTGATTTCACATCCATCTTATAAACTTTGTAATTTCTTTGAGAAGTAATGACCATGAATATTCTGATTGCTTCAAGTCTAACCGCAGGAGCAAAGGTCTTTTCAAGATCAACACCTTTTACTTGTGAGTAGCCTTTGCAAACAAGTCTTGCCTTATTTCTTACAACCTCACCATTTTCATTGAGCTTATTTCTGAACACCCACTTGGTTCCATTGATGGTTTTAACTTTAGGTTTTGGAAGTAAATATCAAGTGTTGTTCTTTTCAATTTGATCAAGCTCTTCACTCATCACACACACCCATTCCTTGTGCTTTAATGCTTCTTCCACTAACTTGGGTTCAACTTTAGAGATCAATGAGGTTTGTTCACCACTTTTTAACCTTCTTCTAGCTTGCACAAAATCCTTTTTGCTGCCAATAATGTTTTTTAGCATCAACTTAAGCTTTAACTCTTTCGTGAGTTTGGGAATGTCTTGATTCATTTTCTTCATCACTTGTAATTTGAGAATCAACGTCTTCCTCATGCTAAACAACCTTTGATTTGTCACTTTCAGATTCTTTTTCATTATCACACACGACATCTTAAGCTTCCTCATACTATGATAGCATTGTGAAACCATCTTCAATCACTTTAACATCAAAGCTATCTACAATTTTTTGCAGCCTCTTGTTGTAACATCTGAAGCCTCTTCCATTTGGTACACTGGATGCTATCTCTTCTTCTTTCTACCACTGCTAGATGCTCCCCCTTTTTTTCTTTTTCTATTTTTTGGGCACAGCTCTCTTGGCCATTTTTCTTCAGCTGCTCTCTCTTAACCATTTTTCTCCAGTTGCTATTCTCTTTGCCTCTTACATTCTCTGCACTTTTTCTCTCTCTACCATACCCTTGCTCTCTTTTGGCAACTGCATGGGTATTTATAAGCCTTGAGTTTAGGATTACCTTACAACCAACAGTCAACATTGATTCCCAAGGGTTGCCCTACAATCAATAGTCAACTTTGATTCCTTGAATTTAGGGTCAACGGTCAGCATTGACTTGTAGTGCCATTGCTAAATGCAATCCCAAAGGCAGCAACGACACATGTCTTGTCAAAGAAATTTCATCCGTGCCATATGGAGGGCAACTTACAGATAGCTATTTACAACAACTAGTGCTTTCTTTATAGCCAAAACACTACTAGCAATCTAAATCAACTCATCGTTTTTGGTAGCACAGGGTAGGGTTGGCATCATCCTGATTTCAGCCCTGCTTTCTCTGCTCATTCTTGTCCCATTCTACTAACGCCGTCTTCCTTAACCCTTGAATGAATCAGCTACCAACACTTTGTAAACGTAGTAAACACATCTCAACGGCATTCACAACATCAAATTAACAAAGACATGTAAGATGCTGTTGACAACAAATCCAACATTAGCCATCAAAGATGGGCTAAACAATATGTTGTGTAAATCATCAAGGGTAGCCTATCTAAATCTCTATCTTCTATGGAGGAAACTTTGGCATTAAAAGATTCTAGTAAGGTTCTAGGTATCTTTCTTACCAAGAGAGGTGCAGCACTAAGGAGAGGTGCAGCTGGCCAAGGAAGGTGCAGTAGCTGGCAACCCTACCAAAGGGAGAACAAGGTGCAGCTAGCAAAGGAGGCAGCCACACCAAAGAAGGTGATAGTTGGCAACCACACCAAAGGGAGAAGGAGGAGTTGTAGCAGCCAGCAGCAACACTAAAGGGAGAAGGAGGAGTTGAAGCAGCCAGTAGCCATACCAAAAGGAAAAAGAAGTTGCAGCAACCAACAACCACACCAAAGAAAGAAAGAGACGTGCAGTAGCCACACCAAAGAAAGAAAGAGATGTGTAACGGCCACACCAATGGGAGAAGAAGGAGTTGTAACAGTCGGCAGCCACACCAAAAGGAAGAACAAGTTGCAGCAGCCAGTAGCCACACCGAATAAAGAAAGAGATGTGCAATAGCCACACCAAAGAAAGAAAGAGACGTGCAGTAGCCACACCAAATCAAAGGAGACATGCAGGAACAATTGCAGTAGTAAGCACAACCAGCAGCAATAGCAGCTAGTAGCTTACCACAATTGCAGTAGTAAGCACAACAATTGCAGCAATGTAGGCACAATTAACAAGTGCAGGCATGACTAGCAATAATTACAACTAGTAGCTTGCAGAACCAACAGTAGGTGAATCATAACAAGTAGTTTATAGAACTGATAGCTTGTAGCACAACCAATAGCAGGAGGAGAAAACTTGCCCCGACAGCAGGGCAGGCAGCACTAGCAACAGGAGGAGAAAACTTACCTTGATAGTAGGGCAGGCAGAACCAACAGTAGGAAAACAACTTTCCAAGGCAACATGTGAAGCAACCTGCCAAGGCAGCCAGGGAAGAAACCTGCTAAGTAGCAGGTAAGGTAACACTGGTAGCAGAGGAAGAAACTTGCAAAGGCAGTAGGTGAGGTAGCATTGGTAGTAGACGAGAGAACCTACTAAGGCAGCATTGGCAGCAAGCGGAGAGAACCTATAGCAGAGATAACCTGCAGTCAAGAGATCTTGCAAAAGATAAACCCTGCAGAGAAGAAACCGGCAAAGCTTAAACAAAGATCGATAGTGAGGAAGGAAAAGATATACTTTTTGCATTAGTAGTTTGTGCATATTGAGTGATCCTTCTCAGGAAAGTGTTAGTTACTAACCTTTCTATAAACTTTGTGAAAAAGGGTGGGAGACCCTTGGAGTGATTGGGAGATCAATCTGTTGAGTGATTAGGAGATCAAACATTTGAGTGATCGAGAGATCAACTCTTCTAGTGATTGGGAGATTGAACCTTTGAGTAATTAGGAGATCAACTTTATGATTTGGAGATCATTGTAAGTGGTTAAGGAGTGATCCTTCCACAAGTGGTTAAAGAGTGATCCTTCCACAATGTTGAGCCCATCTTTGATGGCTAATGTTGGATTTGTTGTCAACACCATCTCACATGGTTGTATGTGTTGATTTGATGTTATGAATGTTGTTGAGATGTAGAGAGGTCATTGGGCAAAATCGTTGATGGTGTCAACCTTGAAGTTGATGAGTCAATGTTCACTATTGACCTTAAATTTTAGGGGTCAAAGCTGATCGTTAACCCTTGATCATCGACCCTAAATTTTAGGAATTACATCTAGCCATTGATTAAATCAACCTTTAAGAATCAATGCTAACCGTTGATGATTGTGTAACCCTAATCTCAAGGCTCTATAAATACCCTCATGCATCTTGCAAGACCTGTGTAAGCTGCATAATTTTGAGAGAGAGCAAAAAAGGTAGCCACCAAAGAGAGAGTGATCGGCCAAGGCAAAGAAGGTAGCCACCTAGGAGAGGTGCAGCCGGCTAAAGAGATAGTAGCAGTCGGCCAAGGGAATTGCAGCAGCAGCTGACCAAAGAAGAGGTGACAGCAACCACTAAAGAAGGAGGTAGCCACACCAACCGAAGGAGGAGTTGCAGGCACAACCAGTAGCAAGCAATAGCAGCAAGGGTAGGCAACAAACCAAGGAGAAACTAGCAACTTGCAGGCACGACTAGTAGCAAGCACAACTTGCAGCAGCACAACCTGTAGCAACACATCCATTAGCATGCAACAGCACAATCTGTAGCAACACATTCAACAGCTTCAGTAGCACAATCTACAGCAATACATCCAGCAGCACAACCCACAGCAACACATTCAGCAGATTGCAACAAGTAGCAATAACAACAATGCAAGCAACAATAGTGGCAAGTCCAGCAACTTGCAGCAGTAGAGGAGAAAACACACCCTGACAGCAGGTGAAGCAACTTGCTAAGGCAGCAGGTGAGGTAGCATCGACAACAGGGGAAGAATCTTGCCAAGGTAGCAGGTGAGGTAGCACCAATAGTAGGGAAGAAAACCTACCAAGGCAATAGGTGAGGCAACACCAATAGCAGGGATGAGAACCTGCCAAGGTAGCAAGGGAGCTAGTGTTAGTAGCAGGCAAAGAGAACCTACAGGGAAGATAACCTATAGCGAAGAGAACCTGCAACCGAGAAAACTTACAACATAGAGAACCTATAGTTAAAAGTCCAGCAAAGCTTGAGCAAAGACCGGCAGTGAGGAAGGAGAAGATCTATTTTCTACAACAATAGCCTGTGCACATTAAGTGATCTTTTTCCAAGAAAGTTTTCATTATAAACCTTTTATGTACTTTTTGAAAAAGGGTGGGAGACCCTTGGAGTAATCGAGAGATCAGTTTGCTAAGTGATTAGGAAATCAAGTCATCTAGTGATCGAGAGATCAAACCTTTGAATGATTGGGAGATCATTGTAAGTGGTTAAGGAGTGATCCTTCCACACCATAATTGTATCCCTTGATAATAAAAGTGGATTATGTGATTTAGAAGTGATCCTATCACACCATGGACGTAACTCACACATTGTGGGTGAACCACGTAAAAATTGTTGTGTGTTCTTATGTGCTTGCATTTGACTGATATCCCTATGACCGCTCTCATATAAAGAAGAAAGATAAAAATTGGATCATTAGCACTAGCAAGTCACAAAGGTTAAATTTGTAAAGATTTATAAAAAGTGATCATCTCACACTGATTCTCCCCCTCCCCCTCTCAGTGTGTGACCTAAAAAGGTCCTCATCAAGTGGTATTAGATCCAGTTTCCTCTGTTAATCCAATTTGTCTACTTTGATCTGAAATTGTTTATTGTTGCTATGAATCTTTATATCTACTGTTGGTTTATATTATGGATAGGTTGAACAGTGTTAACAGTAAGGGCATTCTTACGTTTGATGGATAGAATTATCAGTTATGGAAGCATAGAATGCTCCCATATCTAGTGTCACTTGGTCTTGATGTGTTTGAGCCTATTGTAAGCGGCTTCATCCCTATCGCTGAAGGTGCTGCTATGACGCCTACTAATAAGAACAATTTGGGGTGTGATGGAAAGGTGAGAAATGCCTTGTATGCCTCCTTATCAGCCAAAGAATTCACCAAAGTGATGGGGTGTAACACACAGCCAAACAAATTTGGGACAAACTGAAGAACATTAATGAAGGAAACAAGGTTGTGAAGGAAGCCAAGTTACAAATCTAGAAGAGCAAATTTGAAGACATAAAGATGTAGAATGATAGGTATGTGGATGCCTTCTTCATAAGAGTTAACGAAATTGTGTGCTCCATTAGAGGCTATGGAGAGGAGATCAATGATGCTATTGTGGTAAGGAAATTACTCAAGACCTTAACGGAAGTTTACAATGCCAAAGTCTCTTCCATAGAAGAAAAAGATTTGGATAGGTTGCCATTAGATGATTTGCACAGCATATTGGTGACTTATGAAATGAGAATATAGCCCTAATGAAGAAAGAAAAGAAGTCTACGATGGAGAAGGAGCTAGCCTTAAACGCAATGAAGAAATTAAAGTGCTTTAACTGTGGAGATATAGGGCACTTTGCTGTGGACTATCCAAAAAGAATAGAAGCAGATAATGATGATGATGATGATGATCTGGCCCCAAGGAGGAGAACAAACAAATCTACCTATTCTAAAGCTTGAAATTCAAGTACCAAAGGGAAAAAGTGATGAGAACCATAGAGATGAAGGGTGGAAGGCTTCAATCAATGCAAGAGGTCCATTGCACATTCCAGAAGGCCCAATAACACGAGCTAGAGCTTCAATGGATGTAAGAGATCCATTGCGCATTTCAGAAGCCCCAATAACACAAGCTAGAGCCAAAAAGATTAAACAAGCACTAAATGGGCTTATTGAGGACATTCAGGCCAACCAAGCTTTAAATGGTGCGAATTCAAGTTTGACAAAGAGTCCAAGCCTAATTAATATAATTAGAATACTTAATAGGTCAGAATAAGTAATAGCATTCACTCCTAAAGAGGAGTTTATTCTCTATGTTGGAATTTGTCCATAGTTAGGAATTCCTCCAAAATAAGGATTTTGTCCTAAGTAGAAATTTGTGCCTCTTTAGGATTGCTATCTTAGCCTATAAATAGGCACCCCTTGTAAGCTTTGAAGGTAGACAACTTTGAGTGAAATAGAAAGCAAGGGTTTTTCTCCCTCGGTTCTTTTAAGGACTAAAGAACTTATCAAGAGGTACTTCTTCTTTCTTTTCACTCCCAATTCCTTTCTTTTCTGGAGTGTGGCGTCCATATCCTTCTTAAATAGCCTAGGTTCGTGTTCTTTCAAAGGGTGGGTTTAGGGTTTGTGATATTAAATATTGGCTTAGCTTTCCTAGCTGTTCTTTGATTCCTTGTGTGCGTTGGGTCCCTAAGCAACGTCTTTTTGGGGTTTTCTGCATCACGAATTCTCTTCGATCCCTTCTATTGTTAACAGTTCTAACCATAGTAGTTTGATCGTCAAATTCATCATCTTCATGGTCATAGGCATGACTCAACTGCCTTCTTGCTTTAGGAGTCTCATATTCCCCATGTCTCCTTTGCAAATCTGTTATTGTATTAGCTTGCTCCTCCATCCTCTCCCTCATATCATCAAATTTGGTATTCATGTGCTCAAATTGTTGTCGCATAGCTTTGATCATGAAGGACACATCACTAGCTCAAATTGTCTTTGGACGTCATACTATTACTTCTGCACAAAACAAATAGGATACCTCATAGAACACTCCCTCACGTGTGTCACTCAAAAGATGGTGTCACACTCGTGTTTACACTCTTTATGGCTTTTCCTTTATATGAACTTTCACTCATACCTTTTACCACTTGGATTTTCCCTTTCAGCTTTATAAAGAACTAAACAACATAAATCAAGGGTATTGATTTTGAACGAAATAAGATAAATGGCATAGAATTGAACAAATTGGAGAACAAGGAATCAAAAATGAAAAAGGATGTCAAGCCAAACGGATTTAATGAACTAAACTCACAAAAATCAGGATAAGAGTAGTATAACCTAGAGGACAAACTTGGGTAACAAAATAGGAAAATAGATGGTAGAATTAGAGTTGAGTAAGAAAACTTTATTATTATTGTGGCCAATATGATCAAACTGTTAACCTTATCAATAACTTGAATTTGATATTTTCTTTCTTTTGTTCTTCTTCCTTCCTTTTTCTTCTTTTTTTTCTTTTTTTTCTTTTTTTTTTCTCAACACAAAACAATAGTAGAATACTTAGACACAACAATTGGAATTGAAATTGGCACATTTATGAGCTTAAACAAACAAGCAAAGAGAGAAGGATTGCAAACAAACAGATTTGTGCATTTGAATGGTAATGCACATAATAGAAAAACTAAACAGAAACAATTAAATCACAAGGTAGAAAATTGAAGAGTGAATAGATTCAACCTGATTTAGAACCTGGCTCTGATACCAACTGATGTGGGAAACCCCAAAAAGATGTGGCTTAGGGACCCAATGCACATAAGGAATCAAAGAACAACCAGGAAAGCTAAACCAGAGTTTAATATAACAAACCCTAGACCCACCCTTTGAAGGAACACGAACCTAGGGTATTTAAGAAGGATATGGACGCTACACTCCAGAAAAAAAAGGAATTGGGAGTGAAAAAAAAAGAAGAAGTACCTCTTGATAAGTTCTTTAGTCCTTAAAAGAACCGAGGGAGAAAAACCCTTGCTTTCTATTTCACTCAAAGTTGTCTGCTGTCAAAGCTTACAAGGGGTGCCTATTTATAGTCTAAGATAGCAATCCTAGAAAGGCACAAATTTCTACTTAGGACAAAATCCTTATTTTGGAGGAATTCCTAACTATGGACAAATTCCAACATAGAGAATAAACTCCTCTTAGTAAATGCTATTACTTAGTCTGACCTATTAAGTATTCTAATTATATTAATTAGGCCTGGACTCTTTGTCAAACTTGAATTCGCACCATTTAAAACTTGGTTGGCTTGAATGTCCTCAATCAGCCCATTTAGTACTTCGTTAATCCTTTTGGCTGTAGCTCGTGTTATTGGGCCTTCTGGAATGCGCAATGGATCTCTTGCATCCATTGAAATTCTAGCTCATGTTATTGGGCCTTTTAGAATGTGCAATGGGCCTCTTGCATCCATTGAAGCCTTCCACCCATCATCTCTATGGTTCTCATCAAATGTGAGGTAAGAGTCTAGGGGGAGAATCTATCGAGTAACGAGATAGTTTCATGTGAAAAGAAGTCATATTCCATTGAGAAACAGATTTGATTTGTTGGGAGAAATCTATAGAAGATGCAAAAATGTTGGACATACTATTGAGGATTGCTTGACATTGCTGGCCGGTCAATGAGTGTAAAGGAGAGCACCTACATGCGCTCCCACATTCAGCCAAACATTACTGCATAGTCAAGGAGTGCAAAGGAGAATGCCTACACATGCTCCCACATTTAGCCAAAAAGATGAAGACGAAGACAAATGACTGGTTATGGAAGTAGCCTTAAAAGCTTCCAGGAAAGAAAAGCTATGGATCCTGGACAGTGGCTACTCTTCACACATGATAGGTGTTTAGCCCATCTTTAATGACTAATGTTGAATTTATTGTCAACACCATCTTACATGGTTATGTGTGTTGATTTGAGGTTATGAATGCCATTGATATGCAAAGAGGTCTTTGGGAAAAATTGGTGATGACAGGTCAAACCTTATGTTGAAGAGTCAATGTTGATCGTGACCCTAAATTTTAAAGGTCAAGATTGACCGTTGATCATTAACCATTGACCCTAAATTTTAGGACTCAAATCTGGCCATTGATTGCAAGGCAACCTTTGGGAATCAACGATAACCATTGATGATCATGTAGCCCTAATCTCAAGGCTTTATAATTACCCCTATGTGTCTTGCAAGAAGGGGTTATGCTGCAGAAAATTGAGAGAGTCGACCAAAGAGAGATGAATGGCAAACCTAAAGCCAAAAGGAGAGGAGGTAGCCACCAAAGGAGGTGCAGCCGGCCAAGAGGAAGAGCAAGGTAGCTGGCCAAGAGGAAGAGCAAGGTAGCCAGCCAAAAGGGAAAGCAAGGCAGTTAGTTGGCCAACAGGGAGAGAAAGAGGCAGCAAAGCAGTTGGCCCTCACCAACAAACCAACAGCTGGCCCTCACTAAGGTGATAGTAAAAGCTGGCCCTCACAAAGGTAACAGTAGTAGCCAGCTCTCACAAAGGTGACAGCAGCAGTCGACCCTCACAAAGGTGACAGTAGCAGCCAACGACCACACTAGCACATCCAAGAGGCTTTCCAACAAACCAACAACACCTCAGAAGGCTTCCCAACAGTAGAAGCACACCCGAGAATCAAGTAAAAATCAGAATGTGCAGCAATAGGTTTAAGCATCAACAGCCAACCACCACTTCAGCAAATCAAGAGGCAGCACCCGTTACTACTTAGGAGGCTCTCCAGCAGTAGCAGCAGCATATCCAGGAGATTCTCTGGTAACAATAGGCATCCCTACACGTCCAGGACGTGTTCCTGCACTAGCAGCACGTCTAGGAGGGATTGACAGCAGCAATAGCAACATATCCAGGAGATTCCCCAACAACAGTAGGCATCCTTGTATGTCCAGAAGGTGTTCCTGCACTAGCAGCACATTCAGGAGGGACTGACAGTAGCAGTGGCATGAGTAGACAGCAGCAACACACATGGATAGATAGCGCGCATGAACTGCAGCCGCAGCGTGTGCTGATGGAAGCCATATTGTACCAGCTCAAATCAA
This sequence comes from Ceriops tagal, assembly GCA_021533255.1. NCBI lineage: Eukaryota > Viridiplantae > Streptophyta > Magnoliopsida > Malpighiales > Rhizophoraceae > Ceriops > Ceriops tagal. The sequence goes on from CM038596.1 coordinate 6,973,251, forward strand.
CAAGGGAGTTGATACTTTGCAAAACCTTGGAGGACCAATGACAAGGGCAAGGTCAAGAAGTTGTCATCTGTGGAGGAATTTGAGAACCGTGGCCTTGGGAAGGAAGTTGGATTTAGAAGCCCATGTTTGGGCATTTAAACGAATTATTTTCATTGGATATATTATTATGTAGTGGGTTGAATGAATTTCAGCATCCTATGGGTTATATTCTCATGGGTTTTTATTATTAGTTAGTGGGTTGGACGAATTTCCTTAATAAGCCCATCTTATTAGCTAGGGTTTTGGGGTTTAGCATATAAAAAGGGCAAAATGGGTGGCTGGAGGAGGCAGACCCATTTTCATGAGTGTATGAGCTATTTCTCTAGTTCTTTGAGAACTAATTCTGAACTTTCATACTTGAGTATGTTGGTTCAATAGACTTATCTTCTTCAATGTTGTTGTTAGGAGTGACATCTAAATCTTATAGTTCTGGTTCTCGGTTGTTTATAATCATTGGGTCAGAACTCCAAACCCCTTAACCTTTGCTAGAACGATCCTATATGAACATTGGTATTGGGTTCCGTTTACATATAATCAAAGTTCGTATCATTTGGTATCAAAGCCTTGGCTCTAACTCAGGTTAGTTATTATACTTTTGTTATCATCTCTTTCGTGTATTCTTCATTGTTGGTTAAACAATGACAAAAAAAAAATCATGTACTTCTTGGGTTTCTTTTCTGATATTTGTTTCTTCTACAGAAATACCCATTAGTTATCAAAAAAAAATAAAAATAAAAAAATCGTGTATTTCATGGGTTGCCTTATTGCTATTCGTTCCATCTATAGAAATACCCATTAGTTAAAACAAAAAAAAAAACGGCTTCATTGCTCAATTGGTCAGTTATTCAATTATATTCGATAATTGATTGTTGTCTGATTGCACTGCTCATATCATTGAATTCCTTGTCATTTTGTTTGCTTTATTGCCCATCTTCTTGATTTTGTCACTTCTCTGAAGAGGTAGGTCAAAGATTGATATATTCAAGTTTTGTTTGTTCTGAACTTAGTTTGCTTGAAACTATTGAAAGAGCTCTTAGATTCTTGCAATTCATTGTGTGAAACACGAGACTTGAGGACTACTATAATTGCGTGGAGAGCAAATACGCAAATATTCTTTATTTACTAATAATCTTGCATATTCAATGTCTGATGAGAACCATAGAGATGATGGGTGGAAGGCTTCAATGGTTGCAAGAGGTCCATTGCACATTCCAGAAGGCCCAATAACACGAGCTAGAGCCAAAAAGATTAAAGAAGCACTAAATGGGCTGATTCAGAACATTCAGGCCAACCCAGCTTCAAATGATGCGAATTCAAGTTTAATAAGGAGTCCAGACCCAATTAATATAATTAGAATACTTAATAGGTCAGAATAAGTAATAGCATTTCTTCCTAAATAAGAGTTTATTATTTATGTTGGAATTTGTCCACAATTAGGAATTCCTTCAAAATAAGGATTTCTCCTAAGTAGGAATTTGTACCTCTTTAGGATTGCTATCTTAGCCTATAAATAGGCACTCCTGTAAGCTCTGGAGAGGCAGACAATTTTGAGTGAAATAGAAAGCAAGGGTTTTTTCCTCTCGGTTCTTTTAAGGACTAAGGAACTTATCAAGAGGTATTTCTTCTTGTGGCATTCCCAGCGACTTATCACTCCCAATTTTTTTCTTTTCTGGAGTGTGGCGTCCATATCCTTCTTGAATGTTCTAGGTTCGTGTTCCTTGAAGGATGGGTCTAGGGTTTGTGATATTAAACTCTGATTTAGCTTTCCTGGTTGTTCTTTGATTCCTTGTGTGTGTTGGGTCCCTAAGCCATGTCTTTTTGGGATTTCCGCATCAATGTCTAATGCTAAAGACGACAGTTTCCTACATAAAGAGAAGGAAGTAGTTGTTCTAAATTTCAAATTGTTTATGAAATCCTTAGAGTAGAAGTTTGATAGGATTGACCAAATGTTATGGGAAGTTCAAGATAGGATGGATAAAATAGAAGGGGACTCGAGTGTCAATCCTAAGAGGCCAGCTGGTAGGGTCATGAAGGAGCAATTTGAACATGACATTGGTGAAGATGGTGATGATTATTATGATGACGGTGATAATGCTAGTAGAAACTTTAGAGGTGGATTTAGAAGACGATGTGGTAATAGGAATGGTAGAGGAGTAAGAGGCAATGGAAATGTTTATGATAGGTACAATGGAGGTTGCGACAATAGAAATAGAGTGAAGAAAGGAGTAGACAAAAATCTAGTTGTATTAAAATGAAAATACCTTCTTTCAAAGGGAAAGCTGACCCTGATGTTTATTTGGATTGGGAATGATAGGTAGAATTAATATATGAGTGCCACAACTTTTCTGAGGAGAAGAAAGTGAAGTTAGCTGTGGTAGAGTTCATTGATTATGCTATAGTATGGTGGGACGAACAAGTTACCACTAGGAGAATAAATTTAGAGAGAACCATAGAAATATGGAATGAGGTGAAGACTGTGATGAGGAGGAGATTTGTTCCCAGCTCTTATTATAAGGATTTGTATAACAAGTTGCAAAGCCTTACGCAAGGTTCCAAGAGTGTGGAAGAGTACCATAAGGAGATGGAAATTACTAAGGTTAGGGCAAATGTAAGGAGAAGGAACCTAGCCATGGTTGCCTCCAAGGGTTGCATAAAAGCATAGCTGATGTGGTAGAATTGCAACACTATGTAGAACTTGAAGACTTGGTACACTTTGCCATGAAAGTTGAGAGGCGACTTAAGGGAAGGAGCACTTCTAGATATAATCAGAACTTAGGTTCATCTTTTTAGAAGTTAAACTGGGGGGAAAAAGGAAGAGAAAATGACTTCTAAGCTTAAAACCAATTCAAATAGACCCAAGACTAGTGGAGGCAGCTTGGAAAGGGGCAAATTTGAAGAAAACCTTAAGGTTACCCAAGGAAAAACTAGAGACATCAAATGCTTTAGATATCTGGGTAGAGGTCATGTGGCTTCATAATGTCCTAACAAGAGAACCATGTATCTTAAGGAGAATGGTAACTATGTGTCTGACAGTGATGCTAGTGATGAAGTCCATATGCCTCTGTTAGAGGATGCTAGTGATGTTGATGAAGGGATAGAATATCCAAAGCATGGTGGAAGGCTTTTATTAGCAAGGAGAGCCCTTAGTGTGCAGGATAAGGAGGAGGATGATGTTGAGATGCAGCGGGAAAATATTTTCTATACTCCATGTTTTGTTCAAGATAGACTCTGTTGCTTGATTATCGATGGAGGTAGTTGTACTAATGTAGCAAGTACAGAGTTGGTGGAAAAATTGAACTTGCATACAACCAAACATCCTATGTCATATAATTTGCAATGGTTGAATGATAGTGGAGTGGTGAAAGTGTCTAAACAAGTTGTGGTTCCATTTTCCATTGGTAGATATATGGACGAGTTGTTTTGTGATGTTGTACCTATACAGGCTGGGCATTTGTTATTGGGTTGTCCTTGGCAATTTGATAGAAAAGTTTTGCATGATGGTTACATGAGCCGCTATTCTTTCATCATGGATGGAAAACCATTTACACTTGTTCCATTGACTCCAAAACAGGTGTATGAAGACCAAGTGAGACTTTATGAAAGTGAGCAAAAGAGGAGGAGCGAAAAGAAAGAGAGAGTCGAGAGAAAAGAAAGTGAAGGAGAGAAAAACAAGGTGAAAGCATTTGAGAGTGCTATGTACAAGAGTGAAGATGAAAGAAAACAAGTAAGTGTGTTTGCAAAAGGAGCAGATGTTAGGGTTGCCTTCCAAGATAGGCAACAAATGATCTTGATCCTTTATAAGGATTCTTATTTCTCTAACACTAACTTTGATTCATCTTTGCATAGTGCTATTTCATCTTTGTTGCAGGATTATAATGATGTATTCCCTAAGGACATTCGAAATGGTTTACCACCAAGGAGAGGGATTGAACATCACATTGATCTTGTTCTTGGAGCTCACATTCCCAATAAGCCAACATATAGAAGTAATCCTGAGGAGACAAAGGAGCTTCAAAGGTACGCTGATGAGTTGATGAAGAAGGGACATATAAGGGAGAGCATGAGTCCATGTGCAGTGCTAGTGTTGCTTGTGCTAAAGAAAGATGGATCTTGGAAAAAACCCTTGCTTTCTATTTCACTCAAAGTTGTCTGCCTCTTTTTCCAGAGCATACAAGGGGTGCCTATTTATAGGCTAAGATAGCAATCCTAAAGAGGCATAAATTCTTACTTAGGAGAAATCCTTGTTTTGTAGGAATTCCTAAATATGGACAAATTCCAACATAGACAATAAACTCCTATTTAGGATAGACAATAAATTCTTATTTAGGATAGACAATAAACTCCTATTTAGGATAGACAATATACTCTTATTTAGGATAGACAATAAACTCCTATTTAGGATAGACAATAAATTCTTATTTAGGATAGACAATAAACTCCTATTTAGGAGGGAATGTTATTACTTATTCTGACCTATTTAAGTATCTTAATTATATTAATTAGGCCTGGACTCTTTGTCAAACTTGAATTTGCACCATTTGGAGCTTGGTTGCCCTGAATGTCTTGAATTAGCCCATTTAGTGCTTCTTAATTTTTTGGCTCTAGCTTGTGTTATTGGGCCTTCTGGAATGTGCAATGGACCTCTTGCATCCCTTGAAGCCTTCCACCCATCATCTCTATGGTCATCATTCCCTCGCTTCTCAAAAGGATTCGTCCCCAAATCATCACCTACATCAAAGGGGGAAAGGTCAGAAACGTTAAATGTTGCACTCACATTATACTCACCGGAAAGGTCCAACTTATAAGCATTGTCATTAATTTGGTCTACAACATGAAAGGGACCATCTCCTCTAGGTTGTAGCTTCAAATGCCTTTGAGCTGGGAACCGTTCCTTACACATATGCACCCAAACCCAATCACCAGGTTCAAACACCACCTTCTTTCGTCCCTTGTTGACATAGGATGCGTGTTGCTCAGTTCGTTTTTCAATATGTTGTCGCACCTTTTCATGCAATTTGTTTATCATGTCAACCTTGCATTCACCATCTAAGCTGGCATACTAATGAACCGGTATAGGTACCAAATCCAAAGGAGTCAATGGATTAAAACCAAATATGATTCAAATGGAGAGTAACTAGTAGTAGAATGAACACTCCTATTATACGCAAACTTGACATGTGGTAAACAATCTTCCCATGTTTTCAAATTTGTTCGAATAATAGAACGCAAAAGAGTAGAAAGAGTTCGATTAACTACCTCAGTCTGCCCATCAGTTTGTGGATGACAAGTAGTTGAAAACAATAGCTTAGTACCTAACTTACCCCACAAAGTCTTCCAGAAGTAGCTTAAGAAGTTTGTATCTCAATCTGAAACAATGCTTCGTGGCATGCCATGCAATTGTACTACTTCTCTAAATAATAAGCCAGCCACGTTGTTTGGATCATCAGTTTTATGACATGGGATGAAGTGTGCCATCTTTCAAAATCTATCAACAACAACAAATACAAAATCCCTACCCCTTTTTGCTCGTGGCAATCCTAGTACAAAGTCCATAGATAAATCAACCCAGGGATGGTTAGGTATGGGTAGAGGGGTATACAAGCCATGAGGTAAAACTCTAGATTTAGCTTGTTTGCATGTTATGCAAACAAAATTCATGGCCAAAAACATATCGTTTCATTCGTGGCCAAAAATAAATGTTCATTTAGGACATCTAGGGTTTTCCTAACTCCGAAATGACCCATTAGACCACCCTCATGAGCTTCTCTTACAACCAACTCCCTCAAAGAACTCATAGGCATGCATAAACGATTTTCCCTAAATAAGAAACCCTTATGACTATAAAACTTCTCAAAGGTTGACACCTCACATGCTCTATATACATTAGCGAAGTTAGGATCATTCACATATAAATCCTTAATGTGTTCAAATCTTAAAAAGTTTGCAGTAAGTGTAGAGATAAGGGCATACCTGCGAGATAATGCATCAGCTACCACATTTTCCTTACCTTTTTTATATTGGATGATGTAGGAAAAGGTCTCAATGAATTCAACCCACTTGGCATGTCTTTTGTTCAACTTTCCTTGTCCCTTCAAGTGCTTCAAAGATTCATGGTCAGTACGGATGACAAACTCTTTAGGCCAAAGGTAATGTTGCAATGTTTCCAAAGCCCGTACAAATGCATACATCTCTTAATCATAAGTAGGATAATTAAGGCTTGCTCCACTTATCTTTTCACTAAAGTAAGCAATTGGGCGCCTTTCCTGCATCAAACAGCTCTAATGCCAATACCTAAAGCATCACACTCAATCTCGAAAGCTTTTGCAATGTTAGGTAAAGCAAGTAAGGGTGCAGAATTTAATTTTTCCTTGATGCAATTAAAAGCCTTGTCTTGGACACTACCACACCTACAACTCATGTTCTTTTTGATAAGCTCAGTAAGTGGAGCGGCAATGGTGCTAAAGTCTTTAACAAAGCGTTTATAGAAACTAACTAGTTGACTTAGGTCTAGGCCAATCACGAATTGCCCGAACTTTTTCCTCTTCAACCTCAACACCTTTAGCATTGACAACATAGCCAAGAAATGTGAGCTGATCAGCACAAAAGGAACATTTATGTAAGTTAGCATACAATTTTTCAGAACGTAAAACGCTTACAACAGAACGTAAATGATCAAGATGATCTTCTAAGGTTTTACTATAGACCAAGATATCATAAAAATACACAACTACAAATTTACCAATGAATGCACGTAAAACATGATTCATTAGTCGCATAAAAGTGCTTGGTGCATTAGTGAGACCAAATGGCATAACTAGCCACTCATACAACCCATACTTAGTTTTGAAAGCTGTTTTCCACTCATCTCCCTCTCTACTTTTCAAATTAATCTTAGAAAAGACACATGACCCATGCAATTCATCTAACATGTCATCTAATTTAGGTATGGGGTGACGATACTTTACAGTGATTTTGTTGATTGCTCGACAATCAACATATATCCTCCAAGTCCCATCTTTTTTTGATACAAGTAGGATAGGAACAGCACATGGACTTATGCTTTCCCTCACATATCCTTTGGACATAAGCCCCTCAACCTGCCTTTGAAGCTCCTTTGTCTCCTCAGGGTTACTCTTATATGCTGGCCGGTTAGGATGGATGCACCTGGGATGAAATGAATTTGATGCTCAATTCCTCTATTAGGTGGCAATCCACTTGGGATATCGTCAGGGAATACGTCTTCAAATTCCTGCAATAGTACAACAACAACACTAGGCAAAGATGGGTCAAACTTGTTAGTATTAAAATAAGTTTCCTTCTACAAAAGTACAATCATAGGCTGTTTGGCATAGAATGCTCTTTTGACATCTCTTTCTTTTGCATAGAGATTTTCTCTTTTCTTCTCTTTCTCTTGTGTCATCACGTTCTTTTCTCCTTTTTCTCTTTTATCAATCTCTCTTTTCTGTTCACTCTCATTTTTAATCCTTAATTGATCCTCATATGCTTGTTGAGGTGATAATGGTACAAGAATGACAGGTTTTTTGTTCATTACAAAGGAATATTGATTCTTGAAGCCATCATGCATAACTCGCCTATCAAATTGCCATGGTCTTCCTAATAGAATATGTCCCGCATGAAAAGGTACAACATCATATAAAACTTCATCATGGTACCTTCCGATAGAAAATGATACGAGCACTTGCTGATTTACCTTCACTTCACCACTCTCATTCAACCACTAAAGTTTATATGGTCTAGGATGCTTCATAGTAGGTAAATCCAGCTTCTCAATCATAGTTGTGCTAGCAACGTTAGTGCAACTCCCACCATCAATAATCATACTACATACCTTATCTTTGATGAGACACCTTGTCTGAAAGATGTTATCTCCTTGCACCTCATTTTCTTCTTTTGCTTAAACATTTAAAGCTCACCTTGTAATAAGAGCTACTCCGTTAACTGGATACTCCTCTCCATCACATTCACCCTCTGATGGTGGCACAGAATCATCATCTGATTCACTTTCAGTTTCAACATCACCGTTACTTCTCAGGATCATTGTACGCTTATTTGGACATTGAGATGTAATGTGACCCCTGCCCAAACACTTAAAACATTTAACATCTCTATTTCTGTGGAACCCACATTCTTGTACTTGCGTAGCTCAGCTTTGGACTTGTAATTGGTCATCTCGTCCCTTTTACTCCAATTTGGCTTCCACGATGAGGTAAAACCTGAATTCTGCCCAACCCGTGTGGAGCCCTATCGTTTAAGTTGCCTCTCAACTTTCATTACCATGTGCACCATGTCTTCTAATTCCACAGAGTGTTGCAATTCAACCACATTTGCTATGTCCCTATTTAGCCCTTGCAGAAATCAAGCCATGGTTGCCTCTCTATCTTCTTCTACATTGGCCCTAATCATGGTAATCTCCATCTCTTTGTGGTAGTCCTCCACACTTTTGGTGCCCTGAGTGAGCCCTTGCAGCCTTTGGTACAACTCCCTGTAATAGTGATTAGGGACAAACCTCGTCCTCATGATAGCCTTCATCTCCTCCCATGTATCAATAGGCTGCTCATGATTCCTTCTCCTAGTCAAAACAAGTTGATCCCACCAAATAATAGCATAATCAGTAAATTCAACGGCAGCAAGCTTTACCTTTTTCTCCTCGGAATAGTTGTGGCAATCAAAAACCAATTCAACCTCCTTTTCCCATTCTAGGTATGCATCAAGATCATTCTTACCTTGGAATGAAGGAATTGTCATTTTAATACTACCCAAATTATGGTCGTAGGTGCCTTGCCTCCCAAATTCTCTTTGATCCCTTCTATTGTTACCAGTTCTAACCATCGTAGTTTGATTATCAAATACATCATCTTCATGGTCATATGCACGTGTCAACTGCCTTCTTGCTTTGGGAGCCTTATATTCCCCATGTCTCCTTTGTGACTCTGCTATTGTATTAGCTTGCTCCTCCATCCTCTCCCTCATATCATCAAATCTAGTATTCATGCGATCAAATTGTTGTTGCATAGCTTTGATCATGAAGGACACATCACCAGCACCCTCTTGAGCTACACCTTTGTCTTTGGACGTCATAGTCTTACTTCTGTACAAAACAAATAGGATACCTCATAGAACACTCCCTCACGTGTGTCACTCAAAAGATTGTGTCACACTCCCTTGTGTTTACACTCTTTATGATTTTTCTTTATATGAACTTTCACTCTTACCTTTTACCACTCAGATTTTCCCTTTCAGCTCTATAAAGAACTAAACAATGTAAATCAAGGGTATTGATTTTGAACAGAATAAGCTAAATGGCGTAAAGTTGAACAAATTGGAGAACAAAGAATCAAGCGAAAGAGGATGTCAACACAAACAGATTTAATGAACTAAACTCACAAAAATCAGGATAGGGGTAATATAACCTAGAGGACAAACTTGGGTAACAAAATAGGAAAACAGATGGTAGAATTGGAGTTGAGTAAGAAAACTTTATTATTATTGTGGCCAAATGACCAAACTGTTAACCTTATCAATAACTTTGAATTTGATGTTTTCTTTCTTTTGTTCTTCTTCCTTCCCTTTTTTCTCTTTTTTTTCGTTTTTTTTTCGTTTTTTTTTCATTTTTTTTTCTCAACACAAAACAATAGTAGAATACTTAGACACACCAATTGGAATTGAAATTAACACGTTTATGAGTTCAAACAAGCAAAGAGAGAAGGATTGCAAATAAACAGATTTGTGCATTTGACTGATAATGCACATAATAGACAAACTAAACAACAATAAATAAATCAAAAGATGGAAAATTGAAGTGTGAGTGGATTCAACCTAATTTAGAACCAGGCTTTGATACCAACTGATGTGGAAAACTCCAAAAAGACGTGGCTTAGGGACCCAACGCACACAAGGAATCAAAGAACAACCAGGAAAGCTAAACCAGAGTTTAATGTCACAAACCCTAGATCCACCCTTCAAAGGAACACGAACCTAGAGCATTTAAGAAGGATATGGACGCCACACTCCGGAAAAGAAAGGAATTGGGAGTGATAAGTCGATTGGAATGCCACAAGAAGAAATACCTCTTGATAAGTTCCTTAGTCCTTAAAAGAACCGAGAGGAAAAAACCCTTGCTTTCTATTTCACTCAAAGTTGTCTGCCAATTTTTCCAGAGCATACAAGGGGTGCCTATTTGTAAGCTAAGATAGCAATCCTAAAGAGGCATAAATTCCTACTTAGGAGAAACCCTTATTTTGAAGGAATTCCTAAATATGGACAAATTCCAACATAGACAATAAACTCCTATTTAGGATAGACAATAAACTCTTATTTAGGAGGGAATGTTATTACTTATTCTGACCTATTTAAGTATCTTAATTATATTAATTAGGCCTGGACTCTTTGTCAAACTTGAATTTGCACCATTTGAAGCTTGGTTGGCCTGAATGTCCTGAATTAGCCCATTTAGTGCTTCTTTAATCCTTTTGGCTCTAGCTCGTGTTATTGGGCCTTCTGGAATGTGCAATGGACCTCTTGCATCCCTTGAAGCCTTCCACCCATCATCTTTATGGTTCTCATCAGGACGAGTTGTTTTGTGATACCTATGCAGGCCGGGCATTTGTTATTGGGCCGTCCTTAGCAATTTGATAGAAAAGATTTGCATGATGGTTACAAGAACTGCTATTCTTTCACCATGGATGGAAAACCATTTACACTTGTTCCATTGACTCCAAGACAGGTGTATGAAGACCAAGTGAGACTTTATGAAAGTGAGCAAAAGAGGAGGCACGAAAAGAAAGTGAGAGTCGAGAGAAAAGAAAGTGAAGGAGAGAAAAACAAGGTGAAAGCATTTGAGAGTGCTAAGTACAAGAGTGGTCAGGTTTACAAGGGTGAAGATGAAAGAAAACAAGTGAGTGTGTTTGCAAAAGGAGCAGATGTTAAGGTTGCCTTCCAAGCTAGGCAACAAATGATCTTGATTCTTTACAAGGATTCTTATTTCTCTAACACTAACCTTGATTCATCTTTGCCTAGTGCTATTTTATCTTGGTGGCAGGATTATAATGATGTATTCCCTAAGGACATCCCAGATGGTTTACCACCAAGGAGAAGGATTGAACATCACATTGATCTTATTCCTGGAGCTCCTATTCCCAATAAGCCAACATATAGAAGTAATCCTGAGGAGACAAAGGAGCTTCAGAGGCAAGTTGATGAGTTGATGAAGAAGGGACATATAAGGGAGAGCATGAGTCCATGTGCAGTGCGAGCGTTGCTTGTGCCAAAGAAAGATGGATCCTGGAGGATGTGTGTCGATTGTAGAGCTATCAACAAAATAACAGTTAAGTATCAACATCTTATACCCAGGCTTGATGATATGCTAGATGAATTACATGGTGCTTGTTACTTCTCTAAAATTGACCTTAAGAGTGGGTATCATCAAATTAGGATGAGGGAAGGAGATGAATGGAAAACTGATTTCAAGACCAAGCATGATTTGTACGAATGGTTAGTTATGCCCTTTGGTTTGACTAATGCACCTAGTACTTTTATGAGATTAATGAATCATGTTTTGAGACCTTCCTTAGGAAAGTTTGTTGTGGCTTATTTTGATGACATATTAGTATACAGCAGGAATTTGGAAGAGCATGTTGAACATTTGCATTGTGTGCTTGATGTTTTGAGGAAAGAGAAATTGTATGCCAATTTGAAGAAATGAGATTTTTGCAAGGATCATGTCATTTTCTTGGGTTATGTTTTGTTTGCTTATGGCATAGAGGTTGATAAATAGAAGATTAAGGCAATTCAAGAATGACCTACACCTAAGAGTGTGAGTGATGTGATGAGTTTCCATGGTTTGGCTAGCTTTTATAGGAGGTTCATTAAGGATTTTAGTACCATAGCTGCACCATTGATTGAGGTGATTAAAAGAGTGTGAGTTTCATGTGGAGTAAGGAACAACAAGATGCCTTTGATTTGCTTAAGTCTAAGTTGTGTAATGCACCACTTGTTGCTTTGCCTGATTTTTCTAAGATCTTTGAAATTGAATGTGATGCTTCGGGCATTGGGATTGGGGTAGTTCTCATGCAAGAGAAATGACCTATTGCATTTTTTAGTGAGAAGTTGGGTGGGGCAACATTGAATTATCCAACTTATGATAAAGAAATGTATGCATTTGTTAGGACTTTAGAAACATGGCAACATTACCTTTGGCCAAAGGAGTTTGTAATTCATACTGATCATGAGTCTTTAAAATACTTGAAGGGGCAACGTAAGTTGAATAGGAGACATGCAAAATGGGTTGAGTTTATTGCAACTTTTCTTTATGTAATTCAATATAAATCAGGTAAGGAAAAAGTTGTTGCTGACGCATTGTTACGTAGGTACACATTGATTAGCACTTTGAGCGTTATGTTGCTGGGGTTTGAGCACATTATTGATTTGTATGCTATAGATGCTAACTTTAGTAACGTATATGCTACATCCGAGAAAGCTGCCTTTGGAAAGTTCCATAGATATGAGGGGTATTTGTTTAGAGTAAATAAGCTTTGTATTCCTCAAGGGTCTATGAGAGCATTACTTATGAGAGAAGTTCATGGGGGTGGTTTAATGGGAGACTTTGGCATTCAAAAGACTTTTAAAGTTTTAAATGAACATTTCTTTTGGCCACATATAAAAAGGGATGTTGAAAGAGTTTGTGCCAAGTGTATTACCTGTAAAAAAGCTAACTCTAGGGTTTTGCCTTATGGAAAGTATATGCCCTTAGAAATTCCTTGTGAACCTTGGACCAACATTTGTATGGATTTCATTCTTGGGTTACCTAGGTCCAAGAAAGGCTGAGATTGTATTCTTGTTGTAGTTAACAAGTTTTTAAAGATGGCACATTTCATTGCTTGCACCAAAAAAAAAAAACGACTTCATTGCTCAATTGGTCATTTACTCAATTATATTTGATAATTGATTGTTGTTCGATTGCACTGCTCATATCATTGAATTCCTTGTCATTTTGTTTGCTTTATTGCCCATCTTCTTGATCGTGTGACTTCTCTGAAGAGGTAGGTCTAGGATTAATATATTCAAGTTTTGATTGTTCTGAATTTAGTTTGCTTAGAACTATTGAAAGAGCTCTTAAAGTTTTGCAATTCATTGTATGAAACACAAGAGTTGAGGACTACTATAGTTGAGTGGAGAGAAAACATGCAAGGGAGTGAGTTTTGTGAGGTATATTCTTTATTTATTAACAATCTTGCATATTCAATGTCTAATGCTAAAGAAGGTAGTTTCCTACATGAAGAGGAGGAAGTAGTTGTTCCAGATTTCAAATTGTTTATGAAATCTTAGAGCAGAAGTTTGATAGGATTCACCAAATGTTTTGGGTCAGAACATGGATCTAGAGCAGAAGTTTCAAAATGTTTTGTAATCCTTAGAGCCCTGGTGAAACCTCCATCATCCTTAACTCATACCTAGCAACTTCCTGATAGTAAATGTCGCACAACAAGTTGTTAAGAGCTTCCTTTATTTTCTTTGACCTTGCCCTTGTCATTGGTCGTTCAAGGTTTTGTAAAGTATCAACTCCCTTATTGATTTGAGCTGGTACAATATGGTTTCCATGATATTCTCATTTCATAAGCCACCAATATGTTATGCATGTCATCTAAGGGTGGCCTATCCAGATCTCTATCTTTTAAGGAAGAGACTTTGGCGTTGTAAACTTTTGGCATGGTCTTGAGTATTTTCCTTACCACAATGGCATCTTGGATCTCCTCTCCATAACCTCTAATGGAGCACACAATTTCGTTGACTCTTGTGAAGAGTGCATCCACAGTATCATCGTTCTGCATCTTTATGTCCTTCACAACTTTGTCTCCTTCGTAAATATTCTTTAATTTATCCCAAATTTGCTTGGCTATGTTGCACCCCATCCCCTTGGTGAATTCTTTATTGGACAGGGAGGCATATAAGGCATTTCTTACCTTTCCATCAAACTCCAAGTTCTTCTTATTAGCTGGCATCATAGGATCACCTTCAGCAACAAGGATGAAGCCACTAATAGCAAACTCAAACACATTAAAACCAAGGGACATCAGATATGGGAGCATTTTATTCTTCCATAACTGATAATTCTGTCCATCAAACGTAGGAACGCCCTTGCTATTAATACTATTCATGCTATCCATGATCTCAAGTAGCAGTAAAGATAGAAACTCACACAGCAATGCATAACTTCAATTCAAAGCAGAAAAATTGGATCAAAAGAGGAATTGGCTCTAATACCACTTGATGAGGACTGTTTTAGGTCTCACATTGAGAGGGGGGTGAATCAATCTGGATTTAACCTTTGTGGCTTGTTAGAGCCAATGATCCAACTTTTTATCTTTCTCCTTTATGTAAGCGCGACAGTATGAATATAAATCAATGCACAAGCACCCAAGCACACATGACAATTTTTACGTGGTTCCCCCACAATGTGTGAACTACGTCCACGGTGTGATATCACACAATTTCAAGGGATACAATTTGGTTGTGGAAGGATCACTCCTTAACCACTTACAATGATCTTTCGATCACTCTAAGGGTATCCCACCCTGTTGTTCAACAAATTATCAAGAGTTTATGAAAAGACCTTTCCTGGAGAACAATCATTCAATGTGTACAGATTGTTAGAGCAGAATATGGATCTTCTCCTTCCTTTGGTGCCAGTGTTCTCCCATCTGTTGCCGTTTCTGCCTCACCTTCTGCTGGAGCTACTCGTGTGCTTGCCGCTGCTGTCTACACATACTGCTGCTGCTGTCTACACATACTGCTGCTGCTGTCTGCACACGCTGCTACTGCTATTCGCAAGCGTTGCTAAGGCAATCCATACAAGCTATTACATCTATTTGTTGCTGTCCGCGTGTGCTGTTAATGCTATCTGCACGCGTTGTTGTTGCTGCCTGCTGTCCATGCTCTTGCTGTCCGCACATGCTGCACCTGCTGTCTGCGCTCTCTATGCCAGCTGTCCATGTGCTCTACACTTGCTGTGTGCGCCTGCTGTGCCCATTATATGCGCTCTTTGCACCTGCTTTCTGTGCTCTCTGCACCCGCTGTCCACGCTCTTTGTGTGCTTGCTATCTGCACAAGCTGTGCCTACTGTCTGCACGAGCCGCTACTGCTGTCCGCACACACTGCTGTTGCTGTCTGCACACGCTGTTCCTGCTATCTGCGTGTGCTGCTCTTGCTATCGGCTCACACCACCGCTGCTGTCCGTGTGCACTGTTATTGCATTCTTGCGCCGCTCTGCTCTTCCCATGCATTGTAGCTATTTTCTCTCACTGCTGCTGCTCTCTCTACTCACTGCAGCAGATTGCTCGCATTGCTGCTGCTCTTCGCACATGCTGGAACAGATTTCTCATGCCACTGCTGCTCTTCCCGCAAGCTGCAGTAGTTTTCTTATGCCACTGCTGGTTTGCTGGTTGATTCCCAGACTTGCTGTTGCACTTTCTGATTGTTTGCTTGATTCCCAAGTGTGCTTCTGCTACTGGGAAGCCTCCCGAGGTGTTGCTGGTGCTGGTATACCTCCTAGACGTGTAAGGACGTGCAGCTGCTGCTAGTATACCCTCTTGGACCTATAGGGATGTCTGCTGTTGCTGGTATATGCTGATGGACCTGCAGGGACGCGCTATTGCTGCTAGTATACCCTCCTGGACCTACTGCTGCTGCTGGGAAGTCTCTTGGACGTGCTGCTACAGCTGGGAAGCCTCCTGGACGTGCTGCTGGTACAGGGAAGCCTCCTGGACGTGCTGCTGCTGCTGGAAAGCCTCCTGGATGTGCTGCTGGTGCAGGGAAGTCTACTGAACTTGCTGCTGGTGTAGGGAAGCCTCCTAGACATGTTGCTACTCTCTTCTTAGCTGGCTGCCTTACCTTCTTTCCTTGGTGGCTGCTGCACTCTCCTTGGCTAGCTGCCCCTTGCTTTCTTTCTTCCTCTCCTTGGCCGGTTGCGTTGCCTTCTTTCCTTGGTGGCTGCTGCACTGTCCTTGGCCGGTTGCCTTGCCTTCATTCTTCCTCTCCTTGGCCGGTTACCTCTCTTTTTCCCTAGGTTTGCCACTCACCTCTCTCTTTGGCTGGCTCTCTCAATTTTCTGCAGCACACCCCCTTTTTGCAAGACACATAAGGATATTTATAGAGCCGTGAGATTAGGGTTACACGATCATTAATAGTCATCATTAATTCCCACATGTTGCCCTATAATCAACAACCAGATTTGATTCCTAAAATTTAGGGTCAATGGTCAACATTGACTTCCTAAAATTTGGGGTCAACAATCAACAGTCAATCTGAACCCCTAAAATTTAAGGTCACGATCAATGTTGACTCCTCAATGCCAAAGTTAACTTGTCATCACCGATTTCTCCCAATGATCTCACTACATCTCAACGGCATTAATAATATCAAATCAACACATATAACTGTGTGAGATGGGGTTGACAACAAATCCAACATTAACCATCAAAAATGGGTTCAACAGCTTTGTGATGATGGACATGAAGTTACTTTCAACAAGAGTGGCTGTACAGTAAAGAGACTAGGAGATGGTGCTGTCCTTACTAAGGGTGAAAGAACAAATGGAAACTAATACCAAGTTTCCAGAAGCAAGAACACTTGCTATATGAGCACCAAAGATGAAAATTTGTTATGACATAGGAAATTGGGACATCTTAGACAAAAGAGGTTGAACTTAAGTATTTAGCCAACCCTTAGAGTCTGAGGTATTCTCTAACTCCTCTCCCCTTCCCTCGTCTATTATTATTTGGATTTGTTGTCAAAGGGGGAGATATTTTGCATAAATCCAAAGAAGGTATATACTCATAAAAAGGGGGAGTAGCTTGATGGATAAAGGGGGAGAAGCAAAAAGGGGGAGTAGCAAGTGATGCATGTTTTAGGGGGAGCTGTGAATGACAATGTGCAGGGGGAGCAGTAAATGTCGACAATTGTTATATGTGCATTGTTGAATTTAATGTGTTGTCAATAAATCTAAAGGGGGAGATTGTTGAGTCCATTTTTTATGGCTAATGTTGGATTTGTCGTCAATACAATCTCACACGGTCATATGTGTTGATTTGAGGTTATGAATGTTGTTGAGATGCAAAGAGGTTAGTTAGGAATTCCTCCAAAATAAGGATTTTGTCCTAAGTAGGAATTTGTGCCTCTTTAGGATTGCTATCTTAGCCTATAACCCTTGTAAACTTTGAAGGCAGACAACTTTGAGTGAAATAGAAAGTA
>CM038596.1:6990651-7010382 GCA_021533255.1 Ceriops tagal
TTCGAAGGGTGGGTCTAGGGTTTGTGATATTAAACTCTAGCTTAGCTTTCCTAGTTGTTCTTTGATTCCTTGTGTGCGTTGGGTCCCTAAGCCACGTCTTTTTGGGGTTTTCCGGATGAGTTGGTATCAGATCCTAGTTCTAAATCAGGTTGAATCCACTCCCTCTTCAATTTTCTACCTTGTGATTTAATTATTTCTGTTTAGTTTTTCTATAATGTGCATTACCATTCAAAAGATGGTGTCACACTCCCTCGTGTTTATACTTTTTATGGCTTTTGTTTTATATCAACTTTCACTCTTACCTTTTACCACTCGGATTTTCGCTTTCAGCTCTATAAAGAACTAAACAACGTAAATCAAGGGTATTGATTTTGAACAAAATAAAGATATATGGCATAGAATTGAAGAAATTGGAGAACAAGGAATCAAAAATGAAAAAGGATGTCAAGGCAGACGAATTTAATGAACTAAACTCACAAAAACAGGATAGGGGTAGTATGACAAACTTGGGTAACAAAATAGGAAAATAGATGGTAGAATTGGAGTTGAGTAAGAAAACTTTATTATTATTGTGGCCAATATGACCAAACTGTTAACCTTATCAATAACTTGAATTTGATGTTTTCTTTCTTTTGTTCTTCTTACTTCCTTTTTCTTTTTTTTTTCTTTTTTTTTCTCAACACAAAACAATAGTAGAATACTTAAAATACAGCAATTGGAATTGAAATTAGCATGTTTATGAGCTTAAACAAACAATGATGCGGAAAACCCCAAAAAGATGTGGCTTAGGGACCCAACGCACACAAGGAGTCAAAGAACAACCAGGAGCAACCAGAGTTTAATATCACAAACCCTAGACCCACACTTCCTAAGGTATTTAAGAAGGATATGAATGCCACACTCCAGAAAAGAAAGGAATTAGGAGTGATAAGTCGATTGGAATGCCACAAACCTCTTGATAAGTTCTATAGTCCTTAAAAGAACCGAGGGAGAAAAACCCTTACTTTTTTCTATTTCACTCAAAGTTGTCTGCTTTCAAAGCTTACAAGGAGTGCCTATTTATAGGCTAAGATAGCAATCCTAAAGAGGTACAAATTCCTACTTAGGACAAAATCCTTATTTTGGAGGAATTCCTAACTATGGACAAATTCTAACATAGACAATAAACTCCTATTTAGGAATGAATGCTATTAATTATTCTGACCTATTAAGTATTCTAATTATATTAATTAGGCCTAGACTCTTTGTCAAACTTGAACTCGCATCATTTAAAGCTTGGTTGGTATGAATGTCCTAAATTAGCCCATTTAGTACTTCTTTAATCTTTTTGGCTCTTTCTCATGTTATTGGGCCTTCTAGAATGCGCAATGGATCTCTTGCATCCATTGAAATTCTAGCTCATGTTATTGGGTCTTCTGGAATGTGCAATGGACCTCTTACATCCATTGAAGCGATCCACCCATCATCTTTATGGTTCTCATCACTTTGCAAGGAATCAATGGTCTAATGGCTAGGGCAAGAATAAAGAGGATAAAAGAGGTTTTACAAGACTTAATCATAGAGATGTGCAAGAAGTGGCTGCTCTAAAGGATTTTAATGTTATTCTAAAAGCTTCCAATGCTACATTGAGGATAATCACTTTTCTTTATATATAAGATGATGGACAAGACTTGGAACTTGAAGAACAAAACTTGGAACCCATGATATAAGTCTAAGTCAAATGACCAAGCTAGGGAAGAACTTGATCTGCATGCTTAGTTGTATTAAAGGGCTTTTTTTTTTTTTAGGTTGTTAGATTTTAAGTTAAGGCAAAATATACAAATAAAAAGGCTTTAACTTCTTGTGTTTGTTTGGGCTTGTCAGTTCTGTCGAGTTTTGATATATTAGTTAGGGTTTTTACTTTAACATTTATGCCTAGTTGTCATTAGTTATAGTCTTTTAAGCATTCATACATCAAGATAAATTTGTATCCCTTAATTAAAGGGATCCTTTGTAATTAAGGTCTTTCTTGTATAAGTATGTTACAAACCGCCTTTTCCTTATAGGATTGTGATGTTTACATGCCTATATAAAGGCTATAACTATGTAAAATGAGAATGAATAATATTAAGGTATTTCCAACAAATTTTGCTTTGGTTTCTTGTGTTCTTAGAAGAATATATTGTCTTAACTTATCAAAAGAGTGATCAACTTTTATGGCATAAGATTGAGGCTGCTAGGACTTAGTTTCCATGGGGTTTTGAAGCAATCAATCCAATTTATTTCCTACCTTTCCAAGATGTGCATAACAATTTGTTTTAACTATTCCTAGAGCAGATCATCTAGTGGGTTCTTTATCAAATGGAGAGTTCACTCAATAACTCTTCCATTAAAGGTAAAGGTTGTTTATGAATAGTTTTATGAGAAAAACAATAAAGTCATAGATAAAACCTTGATC
The DNA here is from genome assembly GCA_021533255.1 of Ceriops tagal. NCBI lineage: Eukaryota > Viridiplantae > Streptophyta > Magnoliopsida > Malpighiales > Rhizophoraceae > Ceriops > Ceriops tagal. The sequence continues at coordinate 6,993,089 of CM038596.1, forward strand.
TTTGTTGCTTGGTCCCATATTTCATGGATTGTATGATGGAATTACCACATCATGACTAAGCAGATAGATATTTTGGGAGAAAAAATTACCCATGTACCTTGGCTAATAAGGAGGATAAATATCCATTGGTAAGAAAAGTTTAACTTCTTTAATGACAAAGTTTATACAACAAAAGGGGTAATAGATTTGGGACTAAAAACTCAAAGGTTCACACCTTGGGCCCCAAAAATCCTAGAACAAATGTTTAAAGAACTCATGAATTTAGTCTCCAAAGAAAAGTTGTTATAAATGATGGCAACTTTATTAAAGACTAAAAATGACAAACCATAAAGTAGTTGGTACAAGGAATCCAAGGCATTAGATGATATTGTGCAAGATTTCTAGAATCCATATGAGCAAAAAGTTCCTCATATTAAGGAATTTGCTTTTGTGTAAAGAAGCGTAAAAGGTAGAGTACAAAGTTCCTCTACTTTACCAAAAGACTCCTCTATAGAGGATCTTAATATATAAACTAAGGAATTTAAAAGAGAATTAAAAGAGTTAACAGAAAGGATTATTATCCTTGAAACTATGTTTACCACTAAGGTAAAGGTTCTAGAAGCTTCCTTAAAGGAAGAAGAAATTATTAACAAGGTTATTACCCATAAATGACACTTCAAAGTGACCATTATAGTTAATAAAGAATAAATATTTTCTACCACGTCCCTTATTGATTTAGGCGTCAACATTGCATTAATGAAGGAATAATGCCTTCAGAGTACTTTTTGGAAACAACAAAAATGTTAAACATTGCTAATTAAAGCAAGCTTGTTATTTTTTATACAGGCTATCTGATGCAGGTATCTGTAATGAAGGGATATATGTTTACGAATTCCCTTTATTATGTTTAAAAATTTGCCTACAAAAAATCTTTGAAGAAGGAAAATAGAAGTTATTTATCACAACGTGCTACTTAAACAAGTTAAGAGATGTAATCTTAGCAATGTTGCCTTTGCAAATAACCTTAAGTCATAGATAATGCCAAATTTAAAATGGCAAAGAGTAGTTTTTAAGATCAGTGGTGCTACATTGTCTGGAAATTGCCAGAATGTTGACCCTAAATTCAAGGAGCCAATGTTGACTGTTAATAATAAGGCAACCCTAAATTCAAGGCACATAAACACCCATACAGCTGCCAAGAGAGTGAAAAAAAAAAAACAAAAACAGAAAAGAAAGAGCATCCAACGGTAGAAAAGAAAGAGTATCTAGCGACAAAAAAGAAAGAGCATCTAGCAGCATAAAGGAAGGAGAGACCGGTAGAGGAAGAAAGAAAAAAGAGATAACAGTAGAAAGGAGGGAGAGACTGGTAGAGGTAGAGAGAAACCCGACAAAGGCAGAGAGAAACCAGGCAGAGACAGAGAGTTCTGAATCAACAAAAAGTGTGAGCAACAGAGAGTTTAGAACCGGCAAAGAGTTGAGAATGGTTGAGAGTTCAGAACAAGTTGAGAGTTCAGAATAAGCAGAGAGTTGAAACTGGTAGAGAGGCAAAGAGAAAGCTATAAACGACAAAAAGCAGTAAAGAAGGAGAGAACGACAAAAAGCTTGAGCAGAGATTGACAGTAAGGAAGGAGAGAATGACAAAAAGCTTGTTGTTGCTCTATTGCAGGAATTTAAAGATGTATTCCCTGATGATGTCCCAAGTGGATTGCCACCTAATAGAGGAATTGAGCATCAAATTGATTTCATCCCTGGTGCATCCATTCCTAACCGGCCAGCATATAAGAGTATCCTAAGGAGACAAAGGAGCTTTAAAGGCAAATTGAGGAGCTTATGTCTAGAGGATATGTGAGGGAAAGCATGAGTCCATGTGCTGTTCCTGTCCTACTTGTACCCAAAAAAGATGGGATTTGGAGAATATGTGTTGATTATCGAGCAATCAACAAAATTATTGTAAAGTATCGTCACCCCATACCTAGATTAGATGACACGTTGGATGAATTGCATGGGTCATGTGTCTTTTCTAAGATTGATTTGAAAAGTGGATATCATCAGATTAGGATGAGAGAGGGAGATGAGTGGAAAACAGCTTTCAAAACTAAGTGATGGAAGCCATATTGTACCAGCTCAAATCAACAAGGGAGTTGATGCTTTGCAAAACCTTGGAGGACCAATGACAAGGGCAAGGTCAAAGAAAATAAAGGAAGCTCTCAACAACTTGTTGTGTGACATTTACTATCAGGAAGTTGCTAGGTACGAGTTAAGGATGATGGAGGCTTCACTAGGGCCTGCAAATGTGTCATCTGTGGAGGAATTTGAGAACCATGGGCTTGGGAAGGAAGTTGGATTTGGGAGCCTATGTTTGGGCATTTAAATGGATTATTTTCATGGGTTATATTGTTATGTAATGGGTTGAACGAATTTCAGCATCTTAATGGATTATTTTCAGGGGTTTTTATTATTATTTAATGGGTTGGACGAATTTCCTTAATAAGCCCATCTTATTAGCTAGGGTTTTTGGGGGATAGCATATAAAAAGGGCAAGAAGGGTGGCTGGAGGAGGCAGACCTATTTTCATGAGTGTATGAGCTATTTCTCTCGTTCTTTGAGAACTAATTTCTGAACTTTCATACTTGAATGTGTTGGTTCAATAGACTTATCTTCTTCAATGTTGTTGTTGTTAGGAGTGGCATCTGAATCTTATAGTTCCGGTTCTTGGTTGTTTATAATCATTGGGTCAGATCTGCAAATCTATTAACCTTTGTTAGAATGATCCTATACCAACATTGGTGTTGGGTTCCATTTACATATAATCGGAGTTCATATCACTAAGTATGGGTTGTATGAGTGGTTTGTTATGCCATTTGGTCTCACTAATGCACCAAGCACATTTATGCCACTAATGAATCATGTTTTGCGTGCATTCATTGGTAAATTTGTAGTTGTATATTTTGATGATATTTTGGTCTATAGTAAAACCCTAGAAGATCATCTTGATCATTTACGTTCTATTGTAAGTGTTTTACGTTCTGAGAAATTGTATGCTAACTTACATAAATGTTCCTTTTGTACTAATCAGATCACATTTCTTGGCTATGTTGTTATTGCTAAAGGTGTTGAGGTTGACGAGGAAAAAGTTAAGGCAATTTGTGATTGGCCTACACCTAAGTCAACTAGTGACGTACGTAACTTTCATGGTCTAGCTAGTTTCTATAGACACTTTGTTAAAGACTTTAGCTCCATTGTTGCACCACTCACTGAGCTTATCAAAAAGAACATGAGTTTAAGGTGGGATAGTGACCAAGACAAGGCTTTTAATTGCATCAAGGAAAAATTAAGTTCTGCACCCTTACTTGCTTTACCTAACTTTCCAAAAGCTTTCGAGATTGAGTGTGATACTTTAGGTATTGGCATTGGAGCTGTTTTGATTCAGGAAAGGCGCCCAATACCTTACTTTAGTGAAAAGCTAAGTGGAGCAAGCCTTAATTATCCTACTTATGATATGCATTGGTCCAGGCTTTGGAGACATGGCAACATTACCCGCCCAGGGAGTTTGTCATCCATACTGACCATGAATCTTTGAAGTACTTGAAGGGACAAGGAAAGTTGAACAAAAGACATGCCAAGTGGATTGAATTCATTGAGACCTTTCCTTACATCATCAAATATAAACAAGGTAAGGAAAATGTGGTAGCTGATGCATTATCTCGCAGGAATGCCCTTATTTCTACACTTACTGCAAACTTATTAGGATTTGAACATATTAAGGATTTATATGTGAATGATCCTGACTTTGCTAATGTGTATGGAGCATGTGAGGTGTCAGCCTTTGAAAAGTTTTATAGGCATAAGGGTTTCTTATTTAGGGAAAATCGTTTATGCATGCTTATGAGTTCTTTGAGGGATTGGTTATAAGAGATACTCATGAGGGTGGTCTAATGAGTCATTTCAGAGTTAGGAAAATCCTAGATATCCTAAATGAACAATTCTTTTGGCCATGCATGAAATGAGATGTTGAGAGGATATGTGAGAAATGGATAACATGCAAACAGACTGAATCTAGAGTTTTACCCTATGGCTTGTATACCCCTTTACCCATACCTAGTCATCCTGGGTTGATTTATCTATGGACTTCATACTAGGATTGCCACGAACAAAAAGGGGTAGGGATTCTATATTTGTTGTTGTTGATAGATTTTCAAAGATGAGACGCTTCATCCCATGCCATAAAACTGATGATGCAAACAATGTGGCTGACTTTAGAGAAGTAGTGTGTTTGCATGGCATGCCATGAAGCATTGTTTTAGACCGGGATGCAAAGTTCTTAAGCTACTTCTGGAAGACTTTGTGGGATAAGTTAGGTACTAAGCTATTGTTTTCAACTACTTGTCATCCACAAACTGATGGGCAGACTGAGGTAGTTAATCGAACTCTTTCTATTATTTTGCATGCTATTATTCGAATGAATTTGAAAACATGGAAAGATTGTTTACCACATGTCGAGTTTGCGTATAATAGGAGTGTTCATTCTACTACTAGTTACTCTCCATTTGAAATTGTATATGATTTTAATCCGTTGACTCCTTTGGATTTGGTACCTATACCTGTCAATGATTATGCCAGCTTAGATGGTGAATCAAAGCTGACATGATAAAAAAATTGCACGATAAGGTGCGACAACATATTGAAAAACGAACTGAGTAACACGCATCGCATGTCAACAAGGGACGAAAGAAGGTGGTGTTTGAACCTGGTGATTGGGTTTGGGTGCATATGCACATGGAACGGTTCCCAGTTCAAAGGCATTCGAAGCTACAACCTAGAGGACATTTCAAGTTGTAGGCCAAATTAATGACAATGCTTATAAGTTAGACCTTCCTGGTAAGTATAATGTGAGTGCAACATTTAATGTTTCTGATCTTTCTCCTTTTGATGTAGGTGATGATTCGGGGACGAATCCTTTTGAGGAGAGGGGGAATGATAAGAACCATAGAGATGATGGATGGAAGGCTTCAATGGATGCAAGAGGTCCATTGCACATTCCAAAAGGTCCAATAACACGAACTAGAGCTTCAATGGATGCAAGAGATCCATTGCGCATTCCAGAAGGCCCAATAACACGAACTAGAGCCAAAAAGATTAAAGAAGCACTAAATGGGCTGATTGAGGACATTCAGGCCAACCAAGCTATTATTCCCACAGCCTTGTATGGGTTGTAATTGTTGTCAACTAGGTTTAAGTGTGCAAGAAAGTAAAGCCACATGGAAGAGTAAGAAAGTAAAGCCGCCGCATAAGGGCAAGAATGTAAATCCACCACGTAAGCCCTATTAGGGTTTGATAGAGTAGAGTATATAATGGTCTTGGAAGACAAAGAACAAGGAGTCGGCAATATTGAGCATTCAGCAAAACCTAGACAACCAACCAACCAAAGATAATACCAAACCCTACGCGGAAGAACACCACGGGCAAGGACAATGAGAGTGAACAGTATCCGTCGTGAACAGTACCATCGTGAGAGAAAGAAGGAGAAAGAAGGAGAGAGACGGTTGACGGCCGAGCTGAACGAAGAACAAAGGTGGACGGCCGAAACAATTGAGTAGCCGTCGACGGGAAGGAGAAGAAAACGCAACCATCGACGGTCAGAAAATTGAGCAAAAAGGCAAATCCGTTGAGAGAGAAGGAGGCGGCCGAAGGGGGCTGAACGTTGAACGTAAGACGGCCAAAAGGCGGCTAAGGAAGGTGAGTCGTGAGGGAGACCAGATCCGAACTGGAACGAGACGAGACCAGATCGGGAACGGGTGAGAGAGATCTGGTGGCTAGACGTTGGAAGAGAGAGAAACAGATGGTTAGAAAAATAGAGAAACCGGTTGACGGGAGAGAAAACCGGGAACAGGCGAAGAAGGCCGGACGACAGGACGAAGAAAAGTAGACCACCGGCAGAAAAGGGAGGAAATCCGGCCAAGTGGGTGAACGGAAAAGAGAAATTCGGTGGTAAGAGAGAGAAATCCAGTGATAAGAGAGAGAAATCCGGCGAGAAGAGAGAGAAATCCGGCTGGACAGCAAGAGAGAAAAACGGATAGGCGAGCCGTGAGACAGTGGGATCGTGGGGCAAGGAGACGGGTGAGATCGTAAAATGCTGAAAGCAGAAGTTGTGTGAAACAACGTAGAAATTTGGCGAAGCATTGAACTCAACGTATTTCCAGACTTTTTCAAGAGATGTTAGAGAGCGTTGCGGTGAACTTTTAAACGGCAGTGGAGCAGCCTTTCAACTCAACAGAGGCAAGACAAGCTAGAAGAAGGGTAGACACAGTAAGTGACAATCTTTGTATTGTATTTGCTTAGTAATTGCAATAGTGAAAGGAGCAGAGAATTAAAGACATCCATTGTAACTTGTATTTACAAGTATAGTGGATAGTCTTGGTAGAGGGAGAGTCCCCCTACTACTGTGGATGTACGTCACGTTGATGGAACCACGTAAATCTTGTGTGTCCTTAATTTGCTTTACGTTCTGTACTTTGAATTGAGTTGTGAACGCAGCTAAAGTATTAGCCAACCCATAACCTAACGAAGACCTAAACAAGAACATCCGTATTGTCTATTAGGCAAGGTGTCTGAAAGGTGACTTTGGGGACTATTGTGATTAGTAGGTAGCAATAGATCTATCTTAGTCGAGTCTGAGAAAGAGTTCGCTTTTAAGAAGAGATTGAAGTTGTTCACTTACCTGCGAATTGCGAATTGTGGTGATACTGATTCACCCCCCCTCTCAGTATCACAAACTAGTAGATCCTAGGGAGAAGTCAGGAACTTCACAAGCGTTAAATGGTGCGAATTCTAGTTTGACAAAGAGTCCAGGCCTAATTAATATAATTAGAATACTTAATGGGTCAGACTAAGTAATAGCATTCCCTCCTAAATAGGAGTTTATTGTCTATATTGGAATTTGTCCATAGTTAGGAATTCCTCCAAAATAAGGGTTTTGTCCTAAGTAGGAATTTGTGCCTCTTTAAAATTACTATCTTAGCCTATAAATATGCACCCCTTGTAAGTTATGAAAGCAGACAACTTTGAGTGAAGTAGAAAGCAAGGGTTTTTCTCCCTCGATTCTTTTAAGGACTAAAGAACTTATCAAGAGGTACTTCTTCTTGTGGCATTCCAATCGACTTATCACTCCTAATTCTTTTCTTTTCTGGAGTGTGGCGTCCATATCCTTCTTAAATACCTTAGGTTCGTGTTCCTTCGAAGGGTGGGTCTAGGGTTTGTGATATTAAATTTTGGTTTAGCTTTCCTAGTTGTTCTTTGATTCCTTATGTGTGTTGGGTCCCTAAGCCATGTCTTTTTGGGGTTTTCTGCATCACCAAACTTGCTGCTGGGGCATGTTTTCTCCTCTTGTTGCTAGTGCTTGCATTTGCTGCCTTTTGTTGGTTGTGCCTGCTGTTGGTCATCCTTGTACTTGCTGGTATTGCTAGCTACCCTTGCTGCTATTGCTGGCTGCCCTTGTCACTATTACTAGTTGTGCTTCACCTGCTGTAATTACTGGTTGTGAGTCACCTACTGCTGGTTGCTACAAGCTGCTGGATGTAATGCAAGCTACTAGTTATGCTGCAAGATCCCTCTATGGTGGCTGTTGCACATCTTTCTCTCCTTGGGGTGGCTGCTGCCCATTTTTCTATCCTTGATGTGGCTGTTGTGCGTTTTTCTTTCCTTAGTGTGGCTGCTACATGTTCTTCTCTCCTTGGGGTGGCTATTGCAGATTCTTCTCTCCTTGGGGTGGTTGCTGCATGTTTTTCTCTCTTTGGTGTGGCTGTTGCACGTTTTTCTCTCCTTGGTGGGGCTACCGGCTGCTGCAACTCCTCCTTCGATTGGTGTGGATACCTCCTTCTTTGGTGGTTACTGTCACCACTTCTTTGGCCGGCTACTACTACAACTCCCTTAACCAGCTGCTGCTGCACTCTCCTTGGCCAGCTACACCTCTCTTTGGTGCTAAGTTTGCCGTTCACCTCTCCTTGACTTTAGGGTTGTCATTCACCTTTGCAACCCTTGTTGTTCTTTCAATTTTTCTGCGACCCACACATCAATCTTCCAAGATGCATGAGGGTATTTATAGAATCTTGAGATTAGAGTTACACATTTATCAACTGTCAGCATTGATTCCTAAGGGTTGCCTTACAATCAACAACTAGATTTGATTCCTAAAATTTAAGGTCAACGGTCAACATTGACTTCCTAAAATTTAGGGTCAACGGTCAACATTGGCTCATCGACTTTAGGGCTGACTTGCCATCAACAGTTTTGCTCAACGACCTCTCTACATTTTAACAGCATTCATAACATCAAATCAACAAGAATAACTATGTGAGATGTTGTCAACAAAAAATCCAACATTAGCCATCAAAGATGGGCTCAACAAACTGCCTTTTTTACCATTAGACATTGTACCTATAAGATTATTAGTAAATAAAGAATATACCTCGCAAAACTCACTCTTTTACATGTTTGCTCTCTACTTAACTACAGTAGTCTTTACCTCTCATATTTCATACAATAAAATGCAAAACTTTAAGAGCTCTTTCAATAATTTTAGGAAAACTAAATTTAGAACAAATCAAAATTTGAATATACCAGCTCTAAACCAATCTTTTCAAATAAGTCGCGATCAAGGAAAGCAATAAATAGAAATAGGATTCAACCAAGGCAATAGAAATAAGGAATACAATTAACGTGATTAGCTTGTTAAGACGAAAGAATAGTTAATAAGAGTAAAAGTTGAAGTTGTGAATCACTTAGAGATAATTTAGGGGTTTTTTTTTTAATGACATGAACCTTTAATTTTTAGAAACAATAGCCACACAATTGATAATTAATAGTTCACTTCACCAACCAACACAAGAGTCTGACACAAGAAAAAAAGAAAGGTACAATCTGACTTTTTTTCTTTTTTATTTTTTATGGATTAACAACCAAACACAAATGAACAACAACAAAACAAATTAAAATAGGGATAACTAATCTGAATTAGAACCTGGGCTCTGATACCAAATGAGACAGACTTCAATTATATGTAAACGGAACCTAATACCAGTGTTGGTATAAAATCGTTCTAACACAAGTTAAGGATTAGAGCTCTAGTCCAATAATTATTAAACAACGAAGAACTAGAACTATAGGATTTAGATGCCACTCCTAACATCGATAATGTTGAAGAAAATAAGTCCATTGAACCAACACACTTAAGTATGAAAGTTCAAAATTAATTCTCAAAGAACTAAAGAAAATAGCTCATTCACTCATAAAAAATAAGTTCTACCTCCTCCAGCCATCCTTTTTTCCCTTTCTATATGCTAACCACACAAAACCCTAACTGCTAAGATATAGTCTTATTAATGAAATTCATCTAGCCCACTACATAATAATAAAAGCCCATGAAAATAACCCATTTAGAAACTAAAATTCGTCCAACCCACTACATAACAATATAACTCATGTAAATAATCCATTTAAATGCCCAAACATTGGTTGCCAACTCTAACTTCCTTCTTAAGGCCATGGTTTTCATATTCCTCTACAAATGACACATTTACAAGCCTTGGTGAAGTCTTCATCATCCTTAATTCGTGCATAGCAATTTCATGTAAGTAAATGTCGCACAAGTTGTTGAGTGCTTCCTTTATTTTCTTTGACCTTGCCCTTATCATTGGTTATCTAAGATTTTGCATAGTATCAACTCCATTGTTAATTTGAGCTGGTACAGTATGGGTTCCATCAAAACCTTAAACTAGTTTAGGGATTTTGTATTATCTTGGGGGAAATGGACCTAAATAAACCAACTAAACTTTCTTTATTTATTTTCATATAATCAAGCTCTATCCCAAGATTTAATATAATCAAAATAATTGAAACATTTAACCTTTCTACCATTCTTTAAGTTCTTTAGAGGCTAATATGTCTCCTTGCCATTTATTAGGGTAAATAACCCTTTTGATTTTAAATTTGGCATAAGCCCAAATCATGAGTACCCAAATAATCATGACCTTTTTCAATGGGTTTAATAACCACTAATCCCATCTCAATTAGACATATTGAAAATAAAATTGATCCTTTATCCTAAGATGGGGATACATGTTGTCTTTCACATAAAATCTTGCAACCTAATGAGGTTTGAGATTAGTGTAATTATTTTTAATAGGACATAAAAAATTCATAAAATTTGGAATAAATGATGGATCCAATTCTTTATATTTAGAGGATCTAGCTCCATCTTTTGATGGAGAAATTGTTATGACCATCTTTGATGGCTAATGTTAGATTTGTTGTCAACACTATTTCACACAATTATATATGTTGACGATGAGAACCATAAAGATGATGGGTGGAAGGCTTCAATGGATGCAAGAGGTCCATTGCACATCCCAGAAGGCCCATTACAAACCATGCTTGGTCTTGAATGCAATTTTCCATTCATCTCCTTCCCTCATCCTAATTTGATGATACCCACTCTTAAGGTCAATTTTAGAGAAGTAACAAGCACCATGTAATTCATCTAGCATATCATCAAGCTTGGGTATAGGATGTTGATACTTAACTGTTATTTTGTTGATAGCTCTACAATCGACATACATCCTCCAAGATCCATCTTTCTTTGGCACAAGCAACACTGGCACTGCACATGGACTCATTAAGATAAAGAGTCCAGGACATTCAGGGCAACCAAGCTCCAAATGGTGCAATTCAAGTTTGACAAAGAGTCCAGACCTAATTAATAAAATTAAGATACTTAAATAGGTCAGAATAAGTAATCACATTCCCTCCTAAATAGAAGTTTATTGTCTATCCTAAATAGGAGTTTATTGTCTATGTTGGAATTTGTCCATATTTAGGAATTCCTACAAAATAAGGATTTCTCCTAAGTAGGAATTTATGCCTCTTTAGGATTGCTATCTTAGCGTATAAATAGGCACCCCTTGGATGCTCTGGAAAAAGAGGCAGACAACTTTGAGTGAAATAGAAAGCAAGGGTTTTTTCCAAGATCCATCTTTCTTTGGCACAAGCAACACTGGCACTGCACATGGACTCATGCTCTCCCTTATATGTCCCTTCTTCATCAACTCATCAGCGTACCTCTGAAGCTCCTTTGTCTCCTCAGGATTACTTCTATATGTTGGCTTATTGGGAGTGTGAGCTCCAAGAACAAGATCAATGTGTTGTTCAATCCCTCTCCTTGGTGGTAAACCATTTCGGATCTCCTTAGGGAATACATCATTATAATCCTGCAACAAAGATGAAATAGCACTAGGCAAAGATGAATCAAGGTTAGTGTTAGAGAAATAAGAATCCTTATAAAGGATCAAGATCATTTGTTGCCTATCTTGGAAGGCATCCCTAACATCTGCTCCTTTTGCAAACACACTCATTTGTTTTCTTTCATCTTCACTCTTGTACATAGCACTCTCAAATGCTTTCACCTTGTTTTTCTCTCCTTCACTTTCTTTTCTCTCGACTCTCTCTTTCTTTTCGCTCCTCCTCTTTTTCTCACTTTCATAAAGTCTCACTTGGTCTTCATACACTTGTTTTGGAGTCAATGAAACAAGTGTAAATGGTTTTCCATCCATGATGAAAGAATAGCGGCTCATGTAACCATCAAGCAAAACTTTTCTATCAAATTGCCAAGGACAGCCCAATATCAAATGCCCAGCCTGTATAGGTACAACATCACAAAATAACTTGTCCATATATCTACCAATGGAAAATGGAACCACAACTTGTTTAGACACTTTCACCACTCCACTATCATTCAACCATGGCAAATTATATGGCATAAGATGTTTGGTTGTATGCAAGTTCAATTTTTCCACCAACTCTGTACTTGCTACATTAGTACAACTACCTCCATCGATGATCAAGCAATAGAGTTTATCTTGAACCAAACATCGAGTATGGAAAATATTTTCCTGCTGCATCTCAACATCATCCTCCAGCCACCCTTCTTACCCTTTTTATATGCTATCCCCCCAAAACCCTAGCTAATAAGATGGGCTTATTAAGGAAATTCGTGCAACCAATTAAATAATAATAAAAACCCCTGAAAATAACCCATTAAGATGCTGAAATTCGTTCAACCCACTACATAACAATATAACCCATGAAAATAATCCATTTAAATGCCTAAACATGGGCTCCCAAATCCAACTTCCTTCCCAAGCCCATGGTTCTCAAATTCCTCCACTGATGACACATTTGCAAGCCCTGGTGAAGCCTCCATCATCCTTAACTCGTACCTAGCAAGTTCCTGATAATAAATGTCGCACAACAAGTTGTTGAGAGCTTCCTTTATTTTCTTTGACCTTGCCCTTGTCATTGGTCCTACAAGGTTTTGTAAAGCATCAACTCCCTTGTTGATTTGAGCTGGTACAATATGGCTTCCATCAAGAAGCTCATGAGGGTGGTCTACTGGTCATTTCGGAATGAGGAAAATCCTAGATGTCCTAAGTGAACATTTCTTTTGGCCGTGCATGAAACGAGATGTTGAGAGGATATGTGAGAAATGCATAACATGCAAACAGGCTAAATCTAGAGTTTTACCCCATGGCTTGTATACCCCTCTACCCATACCTAGCCATCCCTGGGTTGATTTATTTATGGACTTCGTACTAGGATTGTCACGAACAAAAAGGGGTAGGGATTCTGTATTTGTTATTGTGGATAGATTTTCAAAGATGGCACACTTCATCCCATGTCATAAAACTGATGATGCAAATAATGTGGCTAACTTATTCTTTAGAGAAGTAGTAAGTTTGCATGGCATGCCACGAAGCATTGTTTCAAACCAGGATACAAAGTTCTTAAGCTACTTCTGGAAGACTTTGTGGGGTAAGTTAAGTACTAAGCTATTATTTTCAACTACTTGTCATCCACAAACTGATGGGCAAACTAAGGTAGTTAATCGAATTCTTTCTAATCTTTTGCGTGCTATTATTCGATCAAATTTGAAAACATGGGAAGATTGTTTACCACATTCCAGTTTGCGTATAATAGGAGTGTTCATTCTACAACTAGTTACTCTCTATTTGAAATTGTATATGGTTTTAATCCGTTGACTCCTTTGGATTTGGTACCTATACCTGTCAATGAGTATGCCAACTTAGATAGTGAACGCAAGACCTAATTAATATAATTAGAATACTTAATAGGTTAGACTAAGTAATAGCATTCACTCCTAAAGAGGAGTTTATTGTCTATGTTGGAATTTGTCCATTAGTTAGGAATTCCTCCAAAATAAGGATTTTGTCCTAAGTAGGAATTTGCGCCTCTTTAGGATTGCTATCTTACGCTATAAATAGGCACCCCTTTTAAGCTTTGAAGGGGGACAACTTTGAGTGAAATAGAAAGTAAGGGTTTTTCTCCCTCGGTTCTTTTAAGGACTAAAGAATTTATCAAGAAGTACTTCTTCTTATGATATTCCAATCAACTTATCACTCCTAATTCCTTTTTTTTCTGGAGTGTGGCGTCCATATCCTTATTAAATATCCTAGGTTCGTGTTCCTTCAAAGGGTGGATCTAGGGTTTGTGATATTAAACTCTGGTTTAGCTTTCCTAGTCGTTCTTTGATTCCTTGTGTGCGTTGGTTCCCTAAGCCATGTCTTTTTGGTGTTTTCCGCATCAAACATGCATCATATCAAATTCTTCAATCTTATTGTCTAAACATATAGCATACATTAAATTAGGGTATGCTAATAAAAGCATATAATTTGATAAGTATGTAAAATAAATTCGTCCATCACACAAGTTCAACTTAATTACTCCTTCTAAAAAGTCATAAAAACAATTATTTCTCTTATCTTTAACCCAAATAATTTTAGAATTATTTGAACCCGATTTAGTTTCATGTTTTAAAGCCACAAGACAGACTTATACTTTAAGTATTGAATCCTTCTATATAATTTAGAAAAGCTAATAAAGATTAATGACTCATTTGTTTAATGGAACTTAATAGATTGAGTTTCAAGGGTGTATAGATAGGTTTGTTGCAATGAATATTATTTTTAGATGCAAATACAAAAGTTAAATTTAAGATCATTTTCCATTAATGAGTTCTAGTAACAAAAGGATGAGTCTTGTTGATGAGAAATGAAGAAACCATCTTATAATTCGGGAATTAAATAATTTTTTTCTAATGGGTAACTAATGGGTATTTCTATAGAAGGAACGAATAGTGAAAAGGCAACCCAAGAAATATACGATTTTTTTTTATTATTTTTGGATAACTAATGGGTATTTCTGTAGAAGAAAAAAATATCAGAAAAGAAACACAAGAAATACACGATTTTTTTTTTTTTTTGTGATTGTTCAACCAAAAATGGAGAATTCACAAAAGAGATGATAACAAAAGTATAACTAACCTGAGTTAGACCCAAGGCTCTGATACCAAATGATACGAACTCCGATTATATTTAAACGAAACCCAACACCAATGTTGGTATAGGATCGTTCTAACAAAGGTTAAGGGATTTGGAGTTCTAACCCAATGATTATAAATAACCAAGAACCAGAACTATAAGATTCAGATACCACTCCTAACAACAACAACGTTGAAGAAGATAAGTCTATTGAACCAATACACTCAAGTATGAAAGTTCAGAATTAGTTCTCAAAGAACTAGAGAAATAGCTCATACACTCATGAAAATGGGTCTACCTCCTCGGGCCACCCTTCTTGCCCTTTTTATATGCTAACGCCCAAAAAACCCTAGCTAATAAGATTGGCTTATTAAGGAAATTCGTCCAACCCATTAAATAATAATAAAAACCCCTGAAAATAACCCATTAAGATGCTAAAATTCGTTCAACCCACTACATAACAATATATCCCATGAAAATAATCCATTTAAATGCCCAAACATGGGCTCCCAAATCCAACTTCCTTCCCAAGCCCATGGTCTTAAAAGCCCCAATCTTAAGATGCCACAAAGGTTGATCACTCTTTTGATAAGTCAAGATAATGTTTTCTTCCAAGAACACAAGAAAGCAAAGCTTAACTTGCTGAAAATACCTCAATCTTTATATTCCATTTTACATAGTTGTAGCCTTTATATAGGCATGTAAATATTACAATCCTATAAGGAAAAGGTGTTTCTTAACATACTTATATAGGAAAAACCTTAATTATAGGAGATCCCTCTAATGAAAAGAATACAAATCTACCTTTACAGGGAATCTTAAGAAATACAAAATTTTTTTGATTTAATCTTTAAAAAAGACTATAACTAATAATAGTTAGGCAAAAAAGTCAAAATGAAAACCCTAACTAATGTATCAAGACTTAGCTGAACCTATAAGTTCAAATAAACCCAAGAGTATAAGTTCAAATAAACCCAAGAAGTTAAACCTTTTTAACATGTAATTTGGTCTTAACTTAAAATCCAACAACCCAAGATAGAAGCAGGCCCTTTAATACAACTTAGCATGTACATTGAGCCTTTCCTTAGCTTGGTTATGTAGCTTAGGCTTACATCATGGGCTCCAAGTTTTATTCTTTAATTTCTAAACTTTGTCCATCATCTTGCCAATAAAGATAAGTGATTATCCTTGGTGTAGCATTGGAAACTTTTAAAACAACCTTGGAATCTTCTAGAGCACCCTCTTTGTCATGTAGTCCCATGATTAAGCCTTGTAAAGTCTCTTTCAACCTCTCTGTCCTTGCCCTAGTTAATGGACCACCAATTTCTTGCTTTGTTGTACTTAAATAACTCTTTCTTTACCATCATTCCTCCCTTCCTTGAAAGGATTCATCCTCAAATCACCTACATCAATCAAAGATAAGTCAGCAACATTAAAATTAGCACTAATATTGCCATAGTTGCTTGGTAAGTCTATCTTGTAAGCTGATGTGTCCCACATCGGTTCTTGAGGGGGTCTTTGGGCTGTATAAGGGTTGGGTCAACCCTCCATTCTTGAGCTAACTTTGTGGTGGAGTTAGGGTTAAATCCCTTATCAGTTGGTATCAGAGCCTAGTTCTAAATCAGGTTGAATCCACTCACTCTTCAATTTTCTACCTTGTGATTTATTTATTTCTATTTAGTTTGTCCATTATGTGCATTATCATTCAAATCCACAAATCTGTATATTTGCAATCCTTCTCTCTTTGCTTGTTTTTTAAGCTCATAAACGTGCTAATTTCAATTCCAATTGCTGTGTCTAAGTATTCTACTATTGTTTTGTGCTGATAAAAAAAAGAAAAAAAAAAAGAAAAAGAAAAAAAGAAAACATCAAATTCAAAGTTTTTGATAAGGTTAACAGTTTGGTCATATTGGCTACAATAATAATAAAGTTTTCGTACTCAACTCTAATTCTACCATCTGTTTTCCTATTTTGTTACCCAAGTTTGTCCTCACTACCCCTATCCTGATTTTGTAAGTTTAGTTCATTAAATCCATTTGTCTTGACATCCTTTTTCGTTTGACTCCTTGTTCTCCAATTTGTTCAATTCTACGCCATTGATTTACGTTATTTAGTTCTTTATAGAGCATCCAAGTGGTAAAAGGTAAGAGTGAAAGTTCATATAAATAAAAAGCCATAAAGAGTGTAAACATGAGGGAGTGTGACACAATCTTTTGAGTAACACACGTCCAAAGACAAAAGTGTAGCTCAAGAGGGAGCTGGTGATGTGTCCTTCATGATCAAAGCTATGCAACAACAATTTGAGTGCATGAATACCAGATTTGATGATATAAGGGAGAGGATGGAGGAGCAAGCTAATACAATAGTAGAGTTGCAAAGGAGACATGGGGAATATGAGGCTCCTAAAGCAAGAAGGTAGTTGAGACGTGCCTATGACCATGAAGATGATGTAGAAGATGATGAATTTGACGATCAAAATACGAGGGTTAGAACTATTAACAATAGAAGGGATCGAAGAGAATTTGGGAGGCAAGGCACCTACGACCATAATTTGGGTAGTATTAAAATGACAATTCCTCCATTCCAAGGTAAGAATGATCCTGATGCATACCTAGAATGGGACAAGAAGGTTGAATTGGTTTTTGACTACCACAACTATTCCGAGGAGAAATAGGTAAAGATTGTTGCAGTTGAATTTACTGATTATGCTATTATTTGGTGGGATCAACTTGTTTTGACTAGGAGAAGGCATCATGAGCAGCCTATTGATACATGGGAGGAGATGAAGGCTATTATGAGGAGGAGGTTTGTCCCTACTCACTATTACAGGGAGTTGTACCAAAGTGATGCGAAAAACCCCAAAAAGATGTGGCTTAGGGATCCAACGCACACAAGGAAGCAAAGAACAACCAGGAAAGCTAAACCAGA
>CM038596.1:7010392-7023995 GCA_021533255.1 Ceriops tagal
GAAAACCCCAAAAAGACGTGGCTTAGGGACCCAACGCACACAAGGAATCAAAGAACAACTAGGAGAGCTAAGCTAGAGTTTAATATCACAAACCCTAGACCCACCCTTCGAAAGAACACGATCCTAGGGTATTTAAGAAGGATATGGATGCCACACTCCAGAAAAGAAAGGAATTGGGAGTGATAAATCGATTGGAACGCCACAAGAAGAAGTACCTCTTCTTTAGTCCTTAAAAGAACCGAGGGAGAAAAACCCTTGCTTTCTATCTCACTCAAAGTTGTCTCCTTTCAAAGCTTACAAGGGGTGCCTATTTATAAGCTAAGATAGCAATCCTAAAGAGGCACAAATTCCTACTTAGGACAAAATCCTTATTTTGGAGGAATTCCTAACTATGGACAAATTCCAACATAGACAATAAACTCCTATTTAGGAGTGAATGCTATTACTTAGTCTGACCTATTAAGTATTCTAATTATATTAATTAGGCCTGGACTCTTTGTCAAACTTGAATTCGCACCATTTAAAGCTTGGTTGGCCTGAATGTCCTCAATCAGCCCATTTAGTGCTTCTTTAATCTTTTTGGCTCTTGCTCGTGTTATTGGGCCTTCTGGAAAGCGCAATGGATCTCTTGCATCCATTGAAGTTCTAGCTCGTGTTATTGGGCCTTCTGGAATGTGCAATGGACCTCTTGCATCCATTGAAGCCTTCCACCCATCATCTCTATGGTTCGCATCACAAAGAATCTTAGGAATACTTGTTTTATTGCCCTTGATCAGCACCTTGTTCTTTATCACCATTTTAAGAACCAGGTTTTAAACAAGTTTGGAAACCTTGTAGTATCATGGAGGAAATGTGTCTAGATAAACTAATTAAATTTCATTTGCTTATTTTCATAAAATAAGGCTTTTTCTCATGCTTCTACATAGTCAAAATAATTAAAAGTTATAACCTTCCACCATTCTTTTAATTCTTTGTAGGAGAGTAAATCTCTTTGCCATTTGTCAAGGTAAATAACCCTTTTGATTTTGAACTTGGCATAAGCCTAATCTTTAATTCCACCATAACCTGCTTCTCTTTTAATAGGTTCTATTACTATCAATCCTATTTCAATTAAAATTTTTTGATAGTAATAGTGATTTTTAATGGTGGTATATGGATAAATGTTATCTTGAAGATAAAAGCCATACCATACAAAGTTGAAGATATGACAAATGCTATTATATAACAAAGAAACTATGCTAATCTTTATCTTTAATTAGTTAGTAAACAACTACCACAAATTGGAGGAAAGGTTAAAAAGGTGGCAAAACAACCTAAACCTCTGGTTAAACTAGAAATTGAAAAAAGGTTTTATTTAAACCCCTATCATTAGAAGAAATTGATTATATTATGTCTTCAAAAAATTTTGATAATTTAGAATTGGTCGAAGAAATTATGAAAAGACTTTAAGCCTGTTGTTCCCACAGCCTTGTATGGGTTGTAATTGTTGTCAACTAGGTTTAAGTGTGCAAAAAAGTAAAGTCACATGGAAGGGTAAGAAGGTAAATCCACATTGAAGGGCAAGAACGTAAATCCGCATGGAGGGGCAAGAAAGTAAATCTGCCGCGACAGGGGAACAAAAAGAGTGCAACAGTAGAGAACGATACAGAGATAGTAGCAGCAATAGAAAGAAAAGGAGAGAACCTGCAGATGAGAGAACCAGTAGAGTAGAACAAAACCTGCAAAGGAGAGAACCGGTATAGTAGAGTAGAACCTACAGAAGAAAGAACTTGTAGAGGATAGAACCTGCAGAGGAGAGACAGCAGCAGCAGCAAAAAGAAATAGAGAAAACCTACAGAGGAGAGAATTAGCAAAGAGAGTTGTAGAAATAGGCAGAGAGAGCTGCGGAAACAAGTAGAGAGAAACCCGACAGAGGTAGAAAGAAAGTTGTAAAACGCAGCAAAAAGAGAGCGGGGAGCACAGCAAAGAGAAAGCTGTGAAATTGGCAGTGAAGAAGGAGAGACCAACAGAGCTTGAGCAAAAACCGACAGCGAAGAAGGAGAGAATGGTAGAAAGCTTGAGCAGAGGTTGGCAGTAAGAAAGGAAAAGATTAGTTTTCTGCAACAACTTGTGCACATGGAGAGATCTTTTTTAGGGGACTTTTTGTCATTCTCTTTTTATGAAACTTTTTGCAAAAGGGTGGGAATCCTTTGGAGTGATTAGGAGATCATTGTAAGTGGTTAAGCAGTGATCCTTCCATAGTGGTTAAAGAGAGATCTTTCCACAACATCAGCTATATCCTTTGATAACAAGAGTGGATTGTGTGATCTAGGAGTGATCTTATCACACCATGGACGTAGCTCACATGTTGTGGGTGAACCACGTAAAAATTTTGTGTGTTCTCGAGTACTTGTACTTGCTTGATATCCATACTACCATTTTCACATAAAAAAGCGAAATAAAAACAAATCATAGACTTTAACAGGTCATAGAGGTTTAATCTGGACAAATTTATTAAAAGTAATCATCTCACACTGATTTACGCCCTCTCCCTCTCCGTGTGAGGCCCAAACCCTATACAGAAGAACACCACCTGCAAAAGAAAAGAGTAGTCGAAATTGAACAGTGTATCCGGCAGGGCAAAACCTAGAGAGAGAAACTGTCAAACACTTGGAAGAGAGAGAGAAAACAGTAGCTGTCGATAAGAAGGAGAGAGACAGTCGACAGCCGGGCTGAACGAAGAACAAAGGTGGACGGTCAAAACAATTGAGCAGCCGTCGACAGGAAGCAGAAGAAAACACAGCCACAACGGTCGAGAAATCGAGCAAAAACGGCAAATACGTTGAGAGAGAAGGAGGCGGCCGAAGGAGGGCTGAACGTTGAACGTAAGACGACCGACGGCCGAAGGGGGGCTGAACGTTGAACATAAGACAGCTGAGGAAGGTGACGAGAGAGTGAAAAACCAGACCATCGGAGTGAGAAACCCGACACGGCTGGATGGCCGAAGGTGGGTGGACGGCAAAGACCTATACGGCCAGATCGGGAAGAGAGAGAAACCCGATGGCCAAATCGGAGCAAACCGGCGGGAAGAGAGAGAAACTCGACGGTGAACGGAAAAGTGAAATCCAGTAAGAGAGAGAAATCATGCAGGACGGTGAGAGAAATCCGACAGTAAGAGAGAGAGAAACGGACAGGTGAGCCGTGAGACAGTGAGATCGTGACACAAGGAGACGGGTGAGACCGTAAGACGATGAAAGCAGGAATTGTGTGATACAACGTAGAGAAGGAATTCAGCGAAGCATTGAACTTAACGTATTTCCAGACTTCTTCAAGAGAGGTTAGAGAGCATTGCGGTGAACTTCTAAGCGGCAGTGGAGCAGCCTTTCAATTCAACAGAAGCAAGACAAGCTAGAAGAAGGGTAGACACAGTAAGTGACACTCTTTGTATTGTACTTGCTTAGTAATTGCAATAGTGAAAGGAGCAGAGAATTAAAGACATCAATTGTAACCTGTATTCACAAGTATAGTGGATAGTCTCGGTAAAGAGAGAGTCCCTACCACCGTGGATGTACGTCACATTGACGGAACCACGTAAATATTATGTGTCCTTAATTTGCTTTACGTTCTGTGTTTTGAATTGAGTTGTGAACACAGCTACAGTATCAGCCAACCCATAACCTAACGAAGACCTAAACAAAAACATCTGTATTGTCTATTAGGCAAGGTGTCTGAAAGGTGACTTTGGAGACTATTGTGATTAGTAGGTAGCAATAGATCTACCTTAGTCGAGTCTGAGAAAGAGTTCACTTTTAAGAAGAGGTTGAAGTTGTTCACTTACCTGCGAATTGCGAATTGTGGTGATATTGATTCACCCCCCCTCTTAGTATCACAAACTAGTAGATCATAGGGAGAAATCGGGAACTTCAAAGCCTTAAGATTAAAAGACAAAAAGGCTTTTACTCACAAAATTCCCCTAAGGCCTTTTAACCTGTTTTTTTTTTTCATTTTGTACTTATTGAGGCAACTTTATTTCATTGTAAAGTTTAACTCATTCAGCAGCTACATTTGCTGCTAATTCACTATAGATATAATTATCATACCAGATGATTCCAACATGAAAGGCTTTAAGCTTAGTTTTAATTCTTTCAGCAAATAGGGTATGTAACTTTGAGACAAATTTTTCTTTCCAAAAGTCACTTTGGCTATCCTCTCAAGTAAAGTCCTTTGAGAAAAATACATCTCTATAAACTGGGCAAGATCAGGACACCTTAAATTGCTAAGTTATTCATATACTTTATCCTATAATAAAGTGGTTGTCCCAATAAAATGACTAGTAATTGTATAAACTCAAAGTGTTTACACAATTTGATCTTTATAGTCCTTCTGTTTTAATTACAAAAAGCATTCATAAGCTTATTAGAAAAAGTAATAGCCTATAGAGTTGTCAAGCATTTTATGTTTAAAAGATAGCATAATTGGAACGAAGTGTTCTAATATTAGTTATTAATTATAGACCTTTAAATAAGGTTTTGAGATAGGTTAGATACTCTATTTCAAATAAAAATGATTTATGATCTAGGTTTTATCAAAATAAAATATTTTCAAAGTTTGATATGAAGTCTAGATATTGGTCAATCCAAAAAGATGAAGCAAATAAGTTCAAAACGACCACTATCCTATTTAGACACTATGAATGGAACATAATGTCTTTCAAACTTATGAATACTACTTCTAAATGATATAGATCAATTTATTGGTCAAACGAACAATGCTTCAATGAAAGGAGAATAAGGCACTGATTAAGTGCAACAAAGCAAGTATACCCAAGATCCTTTGCAAGGAATCAGTGGTCTAATGACTAGGGCAAGGATGAAGGGGATCAAAGAGGCTTTACAAGGCTTAGTCATAGAGATGCATGATAAAGAGGTTGCTCTAAAAGATTCAAAGGTTGTTCTAGAAGTTTCCAATGCCACACCTACTTATCTTCAAGTGTAAGATGATGGGCATAATCTAACTTGAAGAACAAAACTTGGAGTCCATGATATAAGTTCAAGTTAAGGAAAGGCTTAATTGGCATGCTAGTTTGTATTAAAGGGCCTTTTTCTTTTTTTTTTTTTTGAGTTGCTACATTTTAAGTTAAGGACAAATATACATATATGTAAAAAGTGTTAACTTCTTAGTAGTTTGATGAGGCATTTTGGTGTGCAAAAGACTCTAAATGTATTGCATTAGCACTTTTATTGGCCTAATATGAAGCATAATGTACATTCCATTTATGATAAATGCATTACATGCAGACAAGTAAAAGCTAAAGTTAAATCACATGACTTCTATACACCTTTACTTGTACTTGACCAACCTTGGACTAATATTTCTATAGACTTTTTCTTAGGATTACTGAGGTCTCAAAGTGGACAGCATATTTGTTGTTGTTGATAGGTTTAGTAAAAAGGCTTATTTTGTTACATGTTCTAAAGCTAATGATGCAACATATATTGCTGATTTGTTCTTTAAGAAAGTGGTGTATTTGCATGGTTTGCCAAGAACCATTGTTAGTGATAGGGATGTTAAGTTCTTAAGTCATCTTTGGCTCACTTTATTATGGAATAAATTGGGAACTAAAATCTTATTTTCTACTATTGCATATCCTCAAACTGATGGACAAATTGCAATAGTTAATAGGACACTTACTACTTTGTTATGTGCTATCATTCAAAAGAACTTGAGGCAATGGAAAAACTGTTTGCCACATGTTGAATTTGCTTATAACAAATCTATTCATTTTACTGCTTCCTCATTACCTTGCTTATCGTTTTAATCCTTAAACTCCTTCAAAAATTTTATCTTTACCTTCTAATGAATATGCTAATATTGATGGTAAAAAAAAGACATAATTTGTAAAGGATTTACATGCCAAGGTTTAGGCTAACATTGAAAGGAAGAATAAGCAATATGATAGGCAATAACTTGCCTATCATAAGTATGTATGAGCAAAGAATGGTTTCCCAACAAAGAAAGTCCAAATTGTAGTCTTGAGAAGATGGTCATGTGCAAGTCTTAGAGAGGATTAATGATAATGCCTACAAGTCGGATTTATTAAGTAACCATGGAAATGTTAGTGCTACTTTTAATGTTGCTGACTTATCTTTGTTTAATGTAGGTGATTTAAGAATGAATCCTTTCAAGGAGGGGGGAATGATGGAGAAAAAGGCACTGATCATGTGCAACAAAGCAAGTATTCTTAAGATCCTTTGCAAGGAATCGGCGATCCAATGACTAAGGTCAAGACAAAGAGGATGAAAGAGGCTTTACAAGGCTTAATCATGGAGATGCATGACAAAGATGCTACTCTAGAAGATTCTAAGGCTATTCTAGTAGTTTCCAATGCTACACTAAGGATAATCACTTACCTTTATGTGCAAGATGATGGACAAGAGTCCCTAAGGCAAGTTGCCTAGTAGGTTCTTTATCATTTAGTATCAGACCCTAGGTTTTAGAAACAAGTTACGTATCCTTTATATCTCTATTTAGTAATTTTCTTTGTGCTTCATTCATTTCTTGTATTTCTTTGCTTAGTTCTTCTTCTTTGTTCAAATTTGCTCCTTGCTCTTGAAGTTGTGTTAATTTTATGGGTAATTGATTTGATTAAACAATAGTTAAAAAAAACTATTAAAAAAAAGACAAAAAGGTTGTGTTTAAGCTGAGTAGTGCATCCTAATTCTTGTAACCTGTTATATATATTTATAAGGCTGCAAATTTGATTTTTTCTCTCCAAGTTTAAAAATGATATCTTGAACTGTTTGGAAAAAAAAGTTATGATTTTAAGATTTGTCACTATCTAACAAATTGCTCCTTGGGATTTGTTGATCATAAGTCTTTTAAGAACTTAAAAGGGGCTAGCTTAAGTGGAACAAGGTAAGAATGGTGAGATCATCATCAAGAAAGGCCAAAATAGAGAGAAATATAAGTGATAATAATCTGATTCGAGGGCAAACATAAGAAGGAGTGTGTGAGGAACAAATTTCTTTTAATTACTAGCAAGTTTCTATACCATCAGGAAGTTGCTAGGTATGAGTTAAGGATGATGGAGGCTTTACCAAGGCTTGCAAATGTGTCATCTGTGGAGGAATTTGAGAACCATGGCCTTAGGAAGGAAGTTGGATTTGGGAGCCCATGTTTGGGCATTTAAATGGATTATTTTCATGGGTTATATTGTTATGTAATGGGTCGAACGAATTTCAACATCTTAATGGGTTATTTTCATGGGTTTTTATTATTATTTAGTGGGTTGGACAAATTTCCTTAATAAGCCCATCTTATCGGCTAGGGTTTTTGGGAGTTAACATATAAAAAGGCAAAAAGGGTGGCTAGAGGGGAAAGACCCATTTTCATGAGTGTATGAGCTATTTTCTCTGGTTCATTGAGAACTAATTCTGAACCTTCAAAATTACGTGTGTTGATTCAATAGACTTATTTTCTTCAACGTTGTTGTTGTTAGGAGTGGCATTTGAATCTTATAGTTCTAGTTCTTGGTTGTTTATAATCATGGCGTTAGAACTCCAAATCCCTTAACCTTTGTTAGAACGATCTTATACCAACATTGGTGTTGGGTTCCGTTTACATATAATTGGAGTTTGTATCATAAAGTCAAAGTAAAGACCTAAAAATGTATCAAGACTCAGTTGAACCTACAAGCCCAAATAAACCTAAGAAGTTAAGCCTTTTCTACATGTAATTTGGTCTTAACTTAAAATCCAGCAACCCAACACAACATCAAGCCCATTAATACAACTTAGCATGCAATTCAGTCTTTCGTTAACATGGTTATGCAGCTTGGACTTATATCATGGGCTGCAAGTTTTGTTCTTTAAGTCCTAAGCCTTGTGCATCATCTTGCACATATAAGTGTTGATCCTTGGTGTAGCATTGAAAACTTTTAGAATAATTGATGTGGAAAACCCCAAAAAGACGTGGGTTAGGGACCCAACACACACAAGGAATCAAAGAACAACTAGGAAAGGGAAACTAGAGTCTAATATCACAAACCCTAGACCCACCCATCGAAGGAACACAATCCTAGGGTATTTAAGAAGGATATGGACGCCACACTCCTGAAAGGAAAGGAATTATGAGTGATAAGTCGATTGGAACGCCACAAGAAGAAGTACCTCTTGATAAGTTCTTTAGTCCTTAAAAGAACCGAGGGAGAAAAACCCTTACTTTCTATTTCACTCAAAGTTGTCTGCCTTCAAAGTTTACAAGGGGTGCCTATTTATAGGCTAAGATAGCAATCCTAAAGAGGCACAAATTCCTACTTAGGACAAAATCCTTATTTTGGAGGAATTCCTAACTAACCTCTTTGCATCTCAACAACATTCATAACCTCAAATCAACACATATAACCGTGTGAGATTGTATTGACGACAAATCCAACATTAGCCATAAAAAATGGACTCAACAATCCCCCTTTAGATTTATTGACAACACATTAAATTCAACAATGCACATATAACAATTGTCGACATTTACTGCTCCCCCTGCACATTGTCATTCACAGCTCCCCCTAAAACAGCATCACTTGCTACTCCCCCTTTTTGCTTCTCCCCCTTTATCCATCAAGCTACTCCCCCTTTTTATGAGTATATACCTTCTTTGGATTTATGCAAAATATCTCCCCCTTTGACAACAAATCCAAATAAGAATGGTGAAAGGTTAAATCTTTTCATTATTTCAACTATATTAAAGCTTGGGATAGAGCTCTGTTTTATGACAATAGACAAAGAATGTTTAGCTAGTTCATCCAAATTCGCTTTCCACATGACATAACCAAATTTCAAAACTAGTTTAAGGTATAGTTCTTTAAGTGGGATTGCATCCATTTACTTTATCCAAAAAGGTCAAAATTATTTCTAAATAGCTTAGTAAGAAAAACAAAGAAGCCAAGGATAAAGCATTACTTTTTGCAACATTGTATCTTCTGCCTTCAATTGTTAGATGGGAAAATGCTATTTTGGTCAATCACACGCCTTCTAGAGGATTTGGATTTGCTAGGTAATTTTAACTCATCTAGCCTTGCATTTATCATCTTAAATTACTCAGTGACAACCTTCATCCAAATCTTCACATCTATATCATGCACTTTTCCTTCACTACTCACACAATGATGCGGAAAACTCCAAAAAGACATGGCTTAGGGGCCCAATGCACACAAGGTATCAAAGAACAACCAGGAAAGATAAACCAGAGTTCAATATCACAAACCCTAGACCCACCCTTCAAAGGAACACGAACCTAGAGCATTTAAGAAGGATATGGACGCCACACTCCAGAAAAGAAAGGAATTGGGAGTGATAAGTCGATTGGAATGCCATAAGAAGAAATACCTCTTGATAAGTTCCTTAGTCCCTAAAAGATGATGTGTCCCACATCGGTTCCTGAGGGGATCTTTGGGCTGTTTATAAGGGTTGGGTCAACCCTCCATTCTTGCGCTAGCTTTTGTGGTGGAGTTAGGGTTCAATTCCTTATCAAAAAAACCGAGAGGAAAAAAACCCTTGCTTTCTATTTCACTCAAAGTTGTCTGCCTTCTTCCAGAGCATACAAGGGGTGCCTATTTATAGGCTAAGATAGCATTCCTAAAGAGGCATAAATTCCTACTTAGGAGAAATCCTTATTTTGGAGGAATTCCTAAATATGGACAAATTCCAACATAGACAATAAACTCCTATTTAGGAGGGAATGTCATTACTTATTCTGACCTATTTAAATATCTTAATTATATTAATTAGGCCTGGACTCTTTGTCAAACTTGAATTTGCACCATTTGAAGCTTGGTTGGCCTGAATGTCCTGAATTAGCCCATTTAGTGCTTCTTTAATCTTTTTGGTTCTAGCTCGTGTTATTGGGCCTTCTGGAATATGCAGTGGACCTCTTGCATCCCTTAAAGCCTTCCACCCATCATCTCTATGGTTCTCATCATTCCCCCGCTCGTCAAAAGGATTCGTCCCCGAATCATCACCTACATCAAAAGGGGAAAGGTTAGAAACGTTAAATGTTGCATTCACATTATACTCACCAGGAAGGTCCAACTTATAAGCATTATCATTAATTCGGTCTACAACTTGAAAGGGACCATCTCCTCTAGGTTGTAGCTTCGAACGCCTCTAAGCTAGGAACCGTTCCTTATGCATATGTACCCAAACCCAATAACTAGGTTCAAACACCACCTTCTTTCGTCCCTTATTGACATAGGATTCGCGTTGCTCAGTTCGTTTTTCAATATGTTGTCGCACCTTTTCATGCAATTTTTTTATCATGTCAGCCTTGCATTCACCATCTTAGCTGGCATACTTATTGACCGATATAGGTACCAAATCCAAAGGAGTCAATGGATTAAAACCATATACGATTTCAAATGGAGAGTAACTAGTAGTAGAATGAACACTCCTATTATATGCAAACTCGACATGTGGTAAACACTCTTCCCATGTTTTCAAATTTGTTTGAATAACAGTACGCAAAAGAGTAGAAAGAGTTCGATTAACTACCTCAGTCTGTCCATCAGTTTGTGGATGACAAGTAGTTGAAAACAATAGCTTAGTACCTAACTTACCCCACAATGTCTTCCAGAAGTAGCTTAAGAACCTTGTATCCCGATCTGAAACAATGCTTCGTGGCATGCCATGCAAACGTACTACTTCTCTAAAGAATAAGTCAACCACGTTGTTTGCATCATCAGTTTTATGACATGGGATGAAGTGTGCCATTTTTGAAAATCTATCAATAACAACAAATACAAAATCCCTACCCCTTTTTGTTCGTGGCAATCCTAGTACAATGTCCATAGATAAATCAACCCAGGGATGGTTAGGTATGGGTTGAGGGGTATACAAGCCATGAGGTAAAACTCTAGATTTAGCTTGTTTGCATGTTATGCATTTTGCACATATCCTCTCAACATCTCGTTTCATTCGTGGCCAAAAAAAATGTTCATTTAGGACATCTAGGATTTTTCTAACTCTGAAATGACCCATTAGACCACCCTCATGAGCTTCTCTTACAACCAACTCTCTCAAAGAACTCATAGGCATGCATAAACGATTTTCCCTAAATAAGAAACCCTTATGCCTATAAAACTTCTCAAAGGCTAACACCTCACATGCTCTATACACATTAGCAAAGTCAGGATCATTCACATATAAATCCTTAATGTGTTCAAATCCTAGTAAGTTTGCAGTAAGTGCAGAGATAAGGGCATACCAGTGAGATAACGCATCAACTACCACATTTTCCTTATCTTTTTTATATTGGATGATGTAGGGAAAGGTCTCAATGAATTCAACCCACTTGGCATGTCTTTTGTTCAACTTTCCTTGTCCCTTCTACTGCTTCAAAGATTCATGGTCAGTATGGATGACAAACTCTTTAGGCCAAAGGTAATGTTGCCATGTCTCCAAAGCCTGTACCAATGCATACATCTCTTAATCATAAGTAGGATAATTAAGGCTTGCTCCACTTAGTTTTCACTAAAGTAAGCAATTGGGTGCCTTTCCTGCATCAAAACAGCTCCAATGCCAACACCTGAAGCATCACACTCAATCTCGAAAGCTTTTGCAAAGTTAGGTAAAGCAAGTAAGGGTGCACAAGTTAATTTTTCCTTGATGCAATTAAAAGTCTGGTCTTGGTCACTACCCCACCTAAAATTCATGTTCTTTTTGATAAGCTCAGTGAGTGGTGCGGCAATGGT
Source organism: Ceriops tagal (assembly GCA_021533255.1). Classification (NCBI taxonomy): domain Eukaryota; kingdom Viridiplantae; phylum Streptophyta; class Magnoliopsida; order Malpighiales; family Rhizophoraceae; genus Ceriops; species Ceriops tagal. Next base: position 7,022,115 of record CM038596.1, read on the forward strand.
GCTAAAGTCTTTAACAAAGCATCTATAGAAACTAGCTAGACCATGAAAGCTACGCACGTCACTAGTTGACTTAGGTGTAGGCCAATCACGAATTGCCTTAACTTTTTCCTCATCAACTTCAACACCTTTATCACTGACAACATAGCCAAGAAATGTGATCTGATAAGTACAAAAGGAACATTTATGTAAGTTAGTATACAATTTCTTAGAATGTAAAACACTTACAATAGAACGTAAATGATCAGGATGATCTTCTAAGGATTTACTATAGACCAAGATATCATCAAAATACACAACTACAAATTTACCAATGAATGCACGTGAAACATGATTCATTAGTCGCATAAAAGTGCTTGGTGCAGTAGTGAGACCAAATGGCATAACTAGCCACCCATACAACCCATACTTAGTTTTGAAAGCTGTTTTCCACTCATCTCCCTCTCATCCTAATCAATCTTAGAAAAGACACATGACCCATGCAATTCATCTAACATGTCATCTAATCTAAGTGTGGGGTGACGATACTTTACAATGATTTTATTGATTGCTCAACAATCAACATACATCCTCCAAGTCCCATCTTTTTTTGGTACAAGTAAGATAGGAACAGCACATGGACTCATGCTTTCCCCCACATATATCCTTTGGACATAAGCTCCTCAACTTGCCTTTGAAGCTCCTTTGTCTCCTCAGGATTACTCTTATATGCTGGCCGGTTTGGGATGGATGCACCTGGGATGAAATCAATTTGATGCTCAATTCCTCTATTAGGTGGCAATTCATTTGGGATATCGTCAGGGAATATATCTTCAAATTCCTGCAATAGTGCAACAACAACACTAGGCAAAGATGGGTCAAACTGTTTGGCATAGAATGCTCTTTTGATATCACTTCCTTTTGCATAGAGATTTTCTCTATTCTTCTCTTTCTCTTGTGTCCTCACGTTTTCTTCTCCATTTTCTCTTTTATCAATCTCTCTTTTCTGTTCAATCTCATTTTTAATCCTTAATTGATCCTCATATGCTTGTTGAGGTGATAATGGTACAATAATGACAGGTTTTTCATTCATTATAAAGGAATATCGATTCTTGAAGCCATCATGCATAACTCGCCTATCAAATTGCCATGGTCTTCCTAATAGAATATGTCCCACATGCATAGGTACAACATCACATAAAACTTCATCATGGTACCTTCCGATAGAAAATGATACGCACACTTGCTGATTTACCATCACTTCACCACTCTCATTCAACCACTGAAGTTTATATGGTCTAGGATGCTTCATAGTAGGTAAATCCAGCTTCTCAACCATAGTTGTGCAAGCAACGTTAGTGCAACTCCCACCATCAATAATCATACTACATACCTTATCTTTGATGAGACACCTTGTCTGAAAGATGTTATCTCGTTGCACCTCATTTTCTTCTTTTGCTTGCACATTCAATGCTCGCCTTGTAACAAGAGCTACTCCGTTAACCGGATACTCCTCTCCATCACATTCACCCTCTGATGGTGGCATAGAATCATCATCTGATTCACTTTCAGTTTCAACATCACTGTTACTTCTCAGGATCATTGCACGCTTATTTGGACATTGAGATGCACTGTGACCCCTGCCCAAACACTTAAAACATTTAACATCTCTATTTCTACTCGGTGGGCGTTCAAATTTACTTGTCTCCTTGCTAGAACCCACATTCTTGTGCTTGGGTAGCTCGGCTTTGGACTTGTAATTGGCCATCTCGTCCCTTTTACTCCAATTTGGCTTCCACGATGAGGTAGAACCTGAATTCTGCAAAAACTGTGTGGAGCCCTTGCGTTTAAGTTGCCTTTCAACTTTCATGGCCATGTGCACCATGTCTTCTAATTCTACATAGT